>JAJMIF010000086.1:0-34318 GCA_030583505.1 Sugiyamaella castrensis
TTCGCGAGAAATATATTCGGTATCATTTAGATGATCCATAGCTGGAAGAAGCAGGTCTAGAGTGTGCTAGACAAACTTGAGTGCTATAGTAGGGCCCCGGCCTTAAACGATTGGTTAGATGTAGGGTGTGTGTTATGATTTAATAATTATTTTATATATTTTATACTTAATCAATATCGAAGATAAAAAAAAAAAAAAACTGTAGCACCTCAATTCAATATTTAAGGAATAAAAGACTTGAGGAACTAAAAACCATTCTTGAGACAGACATGACCAATATATATACCCAAGAGTAAAGCCAACTGCACTAAAGAAGATTAACAAAAAGAAAGTATAGAAAAATAAAACAGTATAGATAATAATAATTTGTAATAATAATAAATGTTGATCATGTTGAATCGACCAAATAGGACTACTATAAGTTGAATATATAGATAAGAACTGGTAGTTACATCCCGTATTGGGATATTTGTTTAAACATCAGCGTTCGCAGTGGGAGAACTTCGCCACAGTAGATGCTTGTAGATCACTCCAAGTTCCTGCAAATGGATCAACTTATTGCTGTCAGCGATATTTAAGTGGTGGGGGGCAGCTATTACAAATCATATATTAATAAATAAAAGTACAGAAAATAATATGCAAATCATGTCCGGTTTTTTATTTGTACCTCCATGGTACATCCTCATTACAATTGCAGATACCAATATGGGAATCCTGGACATTATTCACTGCCATGATCATCCTATGAGGATGAAAGGATAATGCAGATACTTGCATAGGTTTGTTGTTGCCTGCTAATACATAACCTCCAACACTACTACTAGGTGATTTAACTGTAGCAACTCGTTTACCATTAGTGGACCATACTCCAACAGTCTGTGAACCAGTGGCTATAACTGGCGCGTGCTCATGAACATCCAATGCTCGCATCCCACGAGAATGAGCCTGATATGATAATACAGGTTCATCTAAACGAATATCCCATAAACAAACTTGACCATCAGTACTGCCACTAACCAATTCACGAGCACCTCCTCGTTGCATATGGACATTAACTATCCATGAATCATGATAAGATTTCCACGTTTTCACCAATGATTCACGACTATCTAATCTACGGTCATAAACTCGAATTGCTCCATCTCCAAACCCGGCTACAATCACATGTCCAGCAACCTGATCTGAAGTCAAAGCGGTTACGGGACTACCAGATCTTGCTGGTATATCAGTAGTACATACTTCTCTAGGGGCATCCCATACTCGAATAACTCTTACATCGCCTCCCACCAAAAGAGCTCCTCGACTTTGTTGCCATTCGGCAACTAAACCACTATTTCTATGAGCGGGGAGAAGATCGGTAAGGACACGCCAAGAACAAGCTAATTCAATCTGCTTTAATGACTCATAATGTCGATAAATACGGACAACCCCTTCACTAGATCCAGTCAACAATAGTGGCAAATCATCCTCATTGAGAAATTTAGCTTCTGTTATTCGACTACCGGTCGGATTACTATTACAGAATCTGTTAAGTTTGGTACTTTCTGTCCAATCCCATACAGTTACACCATCCCTGTCATCCACCACAACCAAATGTGGTTCAAATTGGGCAAACGCAAGCTTTGTCGGTTGAGTTAGATTATTTAAGAACCCAACTTGAGTCGACCAACCACCATAGACTGCCATCTCCTTTTGGACTTGAGTCTCACTTATAATTCTCTCGTTACGACTCTTTCTCCATACCCGCTCGATGTATCGCTCACTACCAGGCTCGTCAGACTCCGAATTAGACATTTGTGGCTCTTGGAAATATTCACAGCTCCAATCGAGGAATCCACTGGCAAGGGGGAGAGTTATTTTTTTTGTATAATCTTTTGGACGATATCTGAAACTTTTAGGCTTTCTACCAACCCCGTAGGCTATAGTAGTAACACTGGGACTAGCTGTGGAAGTTACAACACCTCCTGCAACTTGGAGATTATCAGAATCATAGCTAAATTCCTTCAAATGATCTCGGTGTCTATCACCAGTTCCTGCAGTAGAGGATCCTCCTCCCCAGATCCCATGACCTAGACTATCATTTGCATTATCATCACCACCCCAAGCTAAATTTTTCAATGTATTGGCAAACGAAACGGACCGCTTAAGAGTCTGAGACAAAAACCTAGACTCTGAAAGTACAGTACTATTGGATAAACCAGAGTTAGCAGAATTAGTTGATAAAACTCTAGAAAGCTTCGTTGATTGTCCCCCCAACTCGGGCAAATTCGTCAACAAAGTATTCATAGAACTCTGCATCACAAACGACTCCATTTTCTCCACCTCTGCAGCCAATGGTGTTTTCCGTAGACCCATAAAAACATAGTCAACAACATCCTGAGCAAAATCAGCCACTTGTTGAAAAGGGTCCTCACTTAAAACTAGTAAGGCTCTCCAAACAATAGCATAGATAGAGCCATGAGCAGGAGATTTAATTCTGATATCATCAATATTGGATTGGTCACGAAGAATAGCCACATCTTCTTCTAGAGAAGAAAAGGCTGTCACCAGGAAAAAACTCAGATACAGATTAACGAATTTAGAGAAAAAGACAACCACCTCTCGTCGGGCAATTGTTGACGCATCATTAGTAAGAGCTAATACTGCTACTGCAAGACTGATTTCTCGTTGTTTAATATCGGGCAGATCAGTCTGATTCTGATTATTGCTGCTACTACCCCCTCCTCCTCCATCACCCAAAAAAGTAGTTAGAGCAACTATACAAGCTGTACGAACTTCGGGAATAGGATCATTCAATAAGAGACATAATTTATCAAACGTCGCTTTTTCATCCTTCATCGATTGCCATTTAGCCTCTGGATATCCATCCCATAGTTGTGAGATACATAAGCACGCCCATTGTCTTAAAAGTGGACTATCGGATTCTTCAGTACGCGCTAGACAGGCCTGCAAAAGATCAGGCCCCATACATAATCGCTGACCTTGCTTATACCCCCGACAAAACAGTGCCGTTACAAATGCACACATGGCCAAATGTTCGTGAACATTTATAGTATTAATATTTAGAACACCTTCTTGAGGAATCAAGATATTAATGAAATAGGCATATCCATTCTCTTTCACCAATTCATGTTGAATAGCTTTATAATCTACAGCCATTATCCTTGCCCAAATAAATACTAGAACAGGTTTTAATTCAGGAGCTGGTGATTGTAAGAGCTTTAAAACATAAGGGAATATACCAATTGATAGAGCCAGATGAACAGCTTTAGGACCTAAATCAAGATATTTACTTAACAGGATCAATGCCCTTAACCGATGAATCTGTGATAGAAGTACCTGTAGTAAAACAGGTAACTGTTCAGGAGCTTTATCTAAATCTGCAGACTTATATTTTAACCATACTTCCAACGCAGTCAACTGCTGCTCAAAAAAGTCCGAATGTTTATAAGTATATGGAGCTCCACCGGGCTTCTCAGCAGCCTGAAGCATAGGCAGTTGAACCAAACAATGATCTACAGCCAGATCCCAAGCATCCCACATTGGATGGTTATGAGTATCCGGTAATTGAGGGGATGATACAGGATGACAATTATGTACTCGCATTATTCGAACTGATAAAAGGAAGTTCCGAAACATGGCCGCAACAACCAAATCTTGACGGAATAAACGTTTAAACAATGGCCCTTCTAAAGTGGACCATGCAATTGTATCAGTAATAGCAGTGAAAATCCAATTCAATTCTCCCAAGGGTGTTCTACGGTCAGTGATTTTACCAGGGATACTCAAATTATCAAAAGTACCCCTTAATAATGGTGACTGCATTACAAACCATCGCACAGCTATTTCTATCGGTGAAGTAATACAACATGTGAACAAATCTGCGGGCAGTTCAGGATTCATAGGTAAAACTTCATCAGCTCTACAAGCAGCTAATTGAATACAATTTTCATATGCCTCTGCTGATGGTCCTCCATTTGGATCAGGAACTCCTCCATTTTTACGTTCATTTTCCTTACGTTTCTCAACAAATGCATTAAAATTATTCACAATATGCCCTGCAGCATGACAATCGTAGGCATAAATACAAGGAGCTCCTAACCAAGTCTGTAAATCATATATTGAAACAGGAATATATTGGGTATACCCTCTGTTGAAAACCCAAATCTCACCACTAGGTGTTGGACGTGGAACACCATGCCCATTATAATGAAATAAAATTCTCTCTTCTCGTGCACTTCTTCTTAAAGACATACAAAACCTTTTTGCATCCTCTACATTTGGATCTAAACTTTGTTTATATTTTGTCCGTGTACTTAATGCTTCGTACTGACTTTGTAAGTTTCTACCAATCTGTTCAATTGCTTTTTTCGGATCGTTTATTGACGCAGGGTCAATCCATGCTTCCAATTTAGCACAAGGCTGGGTCTTGATAACGTCTGGTGGATCTACGCCAATATTTAAACATAACACAATAGCAGCATTTACTGTTCTTTGACGATCACGGATTCTCCAATCAGCAACAGTATCTTCCTCTTCTTTAGGTTTCGGATTGCCTGCTGTCTCATGTCTTTTATCCTCAAAATAAATGTAAAACACCTAATTTGTTAGCACAATGTTTATGTTGAGGCAACCAAGGGTTAATCAACATTCTTACCTCTGCCAAAAAAGACATATACTGCTCAGATTCGTAGTCGGCAGCAAATCCGTGTCTTACAACAGTGTTATAAGGTAGAGTATTATGAGTTCCGGGAACCAAGGAATTGTCATGACCATCACCATTTATTAAAGAATGCATGTTGGAAGAACCGTTGACATTACCGTTGGATGATATATGACCATTAGTTGAAGGATGATGATTATGATATGCAGTTGAATTCTCATTACCACCAGCCCTTGATGAACCATTGGCAATAACAGTTTCTAAAGATGCTCTAGCAGGTCCTTGTGATGAACCATGATTTAATATAGCTGTTTCATTGCCATTACCATTGGTAGTAGATCCGGCGCCAGTAGTAATATTCCAGGATTGCCATAGAGTCATTGGTTCATGATAAAAACCGCTAAGACAAAGTGTGAGGAAGGAATCTGCTAACTGTTGGAGAGAAAACAGAGAGAATGAAATGATGATTAAATAGGATAGCCGAAAACGTACTATCTAAGACTGATATAATTAATAAATGCCAATAACAACAAGAATAGTCAATTCTACTTTAACAATTGAATATATATCAAGGACGTCGACAGTTATAGATACAGCAGATGGTTATTTCAAAAAGCTTATATATAGCTAGCCAGGGACTTGACTGGAGTCCCGTGGTTCAGCGCCTGCATGTTCGATTAATATGTTTAAAAAGTAGGGTAATTATCGTTTAGATCCATCTCGAGCCTCACGAGCCTCACACGCTATAGAAAAAAATAAAATAAAATAAAATAAAATAAGCCTCGGTTTACTACGGTCGAGAACCGATCAAAAAAAAAATAGTGTTCGATCCCCCATCACTGTAGTAGACCCCCAACTTCTTCTTCACTACCCTTGCCCTATGACAAGTCTGTCTCTTGTTATTCTTATTATATCGAAGATAAAAAAAAAAATCTTATTATTGTTCTAGTTCTCTATCTTAGTTATGAAATACAACTCACTACCTATTAGCTAGTCAGTTGCTACTAGTCCTAGACCGAATACCTATAGCTGTGTCGACCAAACACCACAATCCAATAACCTACACAATTTGGTAACAGGCGGTTGGATTCGGGTCCTTCCATTAAGCCTCGAATTTACCAAAACGCTGAAAAAGCCCACCGCATTTATGATTAAGATCAGTGGAGTCTGCAGTAGCACCCTAAAAAAGTGTTGTTGTATGTGTAAATATATAATCTGAATAAATTTACTGAAGAAAAAAAAAAAAAAAAAAAATACTGGCCACAGACAATAAATGATCATTGAATTGAATTGAAACTGGCCACGCAGTCTGCGCAAGCCTATAGGCCCTCACAGACAACACAGTTCCCCTTCATCATAGCAAGTCGAGCGGACCTCCAAAGCTGACCGATAGAACGGGTTCTGGACGGAGTCCTGCCTTTGACTAGGTTTAAGCCAATAGTACGATGGTATAACTTTATCGAATAGTGGAGTTATTTCACTTAATTGAATTATAAATGGAGAGAAAAGCAAAAGGAACCATTCAAATATTAGTAAGAATATACAGAGAATGGATAGTTCTGCGATTATTAATAATAATAATAATAATAATAATAATAATAATAATAATAATAAATAAATAGGAAATTGGTACAATTCTACATGATGATCGTTCTTCTTATATGCTCCTCCTGATCCTTTGGTGGCCCAAGTATTTACTTCATGGCACTGGAAAAACAACCAACGCTATCTGCGATTTATTAAGAGCGTTTATATGCTAGTAAATGACGTATGGACGTGCGACTCGTTAATATTTGAGCCAGCTCGGCCGTTGAACGGCTTACACAAGAAGCGCGCAGGAAAAACCTCACATAACATACATGCTGTGGTCTAGGCTCTACCCGATAACGGCTTTATTATTCACTTTAAATGAGGACGAGGTGAATTGACACGGGCCCGGCGGTTAAACATGTCTCTCCTGTAAGTCGGTTAAGTTAAAGGGGGGTCGACGGGATTTCAATTTCAAAGTTCCTCTATTAAATCATTCCCAGTCAGTCGCTAAGTATCGATAGCCGACGATAGGAAGTGAAAGTCGAAAGAGTTGGTCATATTAAGGTAGACAAGTATTATCTATCTCTGTGTCTCTGACCGGCCGGGACCGAGCTATTTTTCACCGACTTTTTGCCCCCGGCTGTTTCCCCATCTCAAGGGGTTAGGGCAAATATTTTTATCAGATCCTCTCACATTATTTCATCATTTCTAACCTCATGGATATTTATATATGACGATGATGAGAGAAAAAAGAGAGATAAAAGAAGAGATAGAAGAGAGATATATATATTTTATTGATAAATAAAACGAATTATTTTGAAAGACGAAAAAGAAAGGGAGGAGGAGGTTTTGTTTGGATAAAATAATAACTATTAAACTATGTCAGCAGGAGCAAACTTAAGTGGTCCAGTGGTGGATGGCCATATCCATCATAAAATCACCATTACTCAAAAAATGATTGCCGCTTGTTCTGGATCATTACTTACTTCATTAGTTGTGACTCCTTTTGATGTTGTTAGAGTTCGTATGCAACAACAAAGTGCATTTCCTTTGGTTGATATGATGGCTTCATCACCTTCAGGAGGAATGACTATGACCATTCCATTGACTACCGCAGATGGGACCGCTGCTACCTCGAAATTACCATTAATGCGTACTGTTAAATCATTTCCTGTTACACAAATCCCCAATGGTGTGGGAGTCACAACTTGTTGTCGAGATGTATTTTGGTTCCCAAGTACAATCGATTATTGTATAGCATCACAGTTAGATATAGATACAGCTTGTGCTATTGATGATGTTAAAAAATCAAAATTTAATGGAACTTGGGATGGAATTCGTAAAATTTCTTCATCTGAAGGTTTACCAGCAATGTGGAGAGGAGTATCTTTAACTTTATTAATGTCGGTTCCATCTAACGTTGTTTATTTTATTGCATATGAGGCCATGAGAGACAATTCTCCATTAAAAGAATCATCGGCAATTTTAAATCCATTACTTTGTGGTGGTCTTGCAAGGTCATTATCAGCAACTGTTGTTTCACCTATAGAACTTGTTAAAACAAGATTACAATCTGCTAAAGGTCCCGATGCCTTTAAAGTTGTTAGTAGGGGTATACGTGAAATGATTGCTAGTCAAGGCTGGCCTTCATTATGGCGAGGATTAATAATAACACTATGGAGAGATGTTCCCTTTTCAAGTATTTATTGGGCCTGCGTAGAATTTATAAGAAAGGAACTTTCTCAAATGGAACACTTTCATAACAGGAATAATCATACTAGTAATGCTTTTACACAATCATTTATAGCTGGTTCTATATCTGGATCTATTGCTTCTATTTTAACTACTCCTTTTGATGTAGCTAAAACTCGTCGTCAAATTGGTCATCATGCTTCTACATCGAGTAGTATGGGAATGATTCCATTTATGTTGAAGATTCTTAAAACTGAAGGAATAGCTGCACTATATGTTGGTGCTGTTCCTCGTATTCTTAAAGTTTCACCTGCTTGTGCGATTATGATTTCCTCGTATGAGCTTGGAAAGAAATTGTTTCATGAAAATACTGTTAAATTAAATGAACGTTTAAAATAGGTAGAACTTATGAAAACAGGGCATTTGCATATATTTTAATTTTAATTCATATTTATAGAGGAGGGTTCTTGTTGTATATATTATATATTATAGAGTAATATTAACTGTAATCTCTGATATCGCAGAACCAATTCCATTTCCCCTGTCAGAGGCAGAGAGGATCAATATGAACCAGATAAGAGTCAAACTTAGAATCAGCAAATTGTTTAATTGTTATACAAAGACTAGCTATGAAATGGATTGAAGTCATTAAAAAAAAAAAAAAAAGAAGAATATAGAAAGGTTAAGTCTTAAAATCATAATTCAATGCAAGGGTTCATTCAATCGTTAAAAAAATTAGTAATAGTTATTCCGCTCAATAACTCTGCTTCCATTCTTCTCCTCACTCAAATAGTTATTATAACCTGGATTTAAAAATATTCCTCTTTGGTTCCATCATCGATTTTCCCTACAGTTTTCACTTCGTTGCTTGATTCATCCTGTTTAGAAGAAACACATATTTTTTCATCTTTAGTAGGTAAAGGACCGGATGTCGAAGGATCACCAGTGGGTAAAGGAATGACTGTTGAAGGATCACCTTTCCCGTTTCCATTATCACATCCACCACCAGCATCACATCCACCAGCATCACATCCACCAGCATCACATGCACCACCACCACTACCACTACCATCACATGCACCACCACCACTACCACTAGCATCACATGCACCACCACCACTACCACTTTCATCACAATTATCATTAACAACAAAGTCTCCAAAATTATCCTCTTCATTTTTGTTGTCCTCATACATTAATTCTTCTTTCCAGTCTTCTTCAACTATACCAGGAAATGGTGGAGAATTGAATTGGCTTAGACAGCTATCTCCACCGCTACCTTCTGCCAACCAAGCACTGAAGTTAAATATGTTATTGAAAGATCCACGAGAAGATGAAGAACTCGATAGGATATTAGCTGGCATGGGAACTCGAAATAGTCCTTCTCGACCTTCTCGACCTTCTCCATCATCACCACCTGTCTCATTTTCTTTACCAGAACAAATGATATCGGAATTTCTTCTGGAAAACTCAAACCTTTTGCTTATGGGAGAATCATCAAAAGCTTCCAAAAGTTCCAAGGCGTTCTGAGATTGAGCCTTCTTTTTGTCACACGATGCGGACATTTGCAAAAAGAATAATTGCATACACTGTTTAACAATTGTTACCATGGAATTACGAAACGATACCTGACCAGAACGTGATTTACAGCTGAGAATATCGACTTTACGTTCCAACGAATCAACATCATTTCCAGGACGACCCTTATAAAGAGCCTTGTAGTAAGCACGTTCAGCTCTCATGAGTTCTTGAGCGTCTCGATTTTTAAGTTCTTCTTCTCCTTTAAGAACCTCAAGTTTCGATATAATAGCTTGAGTCTTTATACTAGTAGCTTGGTCCATGTTCCGCAATCCTATTGTGTTAATAACATCCTACGGCTACTTTCTATCGCTCCTGTGTATTTCTTACCTTCTGTTGCCTCAGATAACTGGGCAATAAGTTCCCTGGTACTATCATCTTGTAAAGTTGCCGCCCATGACTGAATAGCCTCGACTGCAATCCTCTGTTGATTTACAAATATTTCGTTACACTTAAGAGCATCACGTAAACTACCAATTACGCCAGATAAATTTCTGATAGACTTCTTACGATGTCTCCAAATAAAAGGATTAAAAGAAAAATTAACAGGTACAATGCTTGATGCGGATGATGATAATCCGGCTGAATGAATGGAGAACCCAGACGTAGAAAGACCAGGGGAGCTATAAAGTTAGAAAATTATCATAAAGTGATAAAAAGGAATGGTACTAGTTCATTATGATTCGTGTGTTTTACTTACGGTAGAGACATTTTGATATTTTCGAAAAATTCAGAGAAAAAAACTTCGAAGCAGATAAACAATAGTCGAAAACAGATAAAATGATTTGTTATCGTATTTGCCACTGAATAGAGTGAATGTCGTGAAGGAGTGTTGTCGTGAATGAAAGTGGTTGTGAAGAGTTTAGCTAAGGATAAGAAGTGCAGGGTCCAGGGGGGTTTAAGGTTATCGGAATAGACATAATAGGAAGTTATCCCGAACCTCAATCTGATCAATTATGATGAGTTATAAGAGATTATTCGGAACTCCAGTGGCTCAATAATGATGAATGAGGATGATAAAATATCTGATGTGGATAAGTTAATTAAAACATCACCTGTGGAACTCCATTTTGGCGCTGGCGCAGTTCCATTCTCTTCGCTCCGGAATTGATAACATTTCTCCCGCAAACGCGTGAATCCGCAAACGCTAGAATCCGCCCCTTATCCAGTCACTGATCCGGTCTATTAGACCCATACAGTACAATACCCTGTTAGGCTTCGATCTATACTGATATGGACCCCACCAGCAACCAGGGTCCGAGAATGAGCCCCGGCAAATATGGACAGAGCAAACCGCCAGATCATTAAGGCCTATTCGAGAAAGGTGATTAAATATCTATATTTATTAATATAACGTTATAACAAAATCGGTAAATATACCAAAAAACCAATTCATTTATTTCTTTTTATCATTCTTACCACCAATTTGTAAACCAGTAGTATCAACAATAAATTGACGAACAGTATGAACTCCAGATTCTAAAGAAGATCCCCCTTGTTCTATAACAGATTTAGTACCAGAAGCTAAATTGTCAATTTGTGACTGTACTTGAACATGAGCATCAGCAATAGCAGGAGACTTTTGTTCAAATGACCAAATCAAAGTACCGGTATTCTTATAAGTATTTGGAAGAAAATAATTGAACGCAGCTACGCCAAATACTACTGGAGCAGCTGTACGAAGTAAAAATCCTCGTCTTCGTGCAAAAATAGATCCACTAAGTGTGGCTATTAGTATATAAATTCCACCAGGAAGAATATCTTCATTTTCGGCTTTCAAACTAGCCACAGTTGAAGTGAATCCTTTTTCAACATGCAAATAATTTTGGAAAGCATCATCAGCTTTAGCTTGAACCGCATTATTTTGTTCATATAACCATTTACGAGCCACTTCAATGTTGTCCTCTAAGAATTTTGAAGATTTGACTGGAATATCACCAATTGTTTCTGTTTTGATTGATAATGGATTTGAAGAAGTTACTGGTTCTTCCTTTTTTTCAGTAGAATCTGATGGTAATTGTTCAGGTTCATCATAAATAGATTTCTTAGAATCAGCAAATGCCACTGGCATTGAGCTGAAAGTTACTGCACTAGCAGCAATAAATGTGAGCAATTGGGGCTTAACGGTTAGAATATATAACGACGGGCTGTGACGGCGGCTGGGGGGTAGGTCCAGACCTGGAGTAACTTCTAACGCAGAGAGAGCGCGAGAGCTATAGGCCAAGCTGAAGACGGGTCTCAGAGCCAGTCTTCCTAGCTGCTCCTGAACTACTACACTATTTGTTTCTGACACTTACCTTGAATAATATCCTCGACGACATTTTGTATTGTTAAATAGCAATAAATAAATATCTGATAATCTCAGATGACCAGATCTATCGAAGTACAAGCTGCAGTCGTTATAACCGTTCTCGCAGTTTTATTGGATGTTCGTGATCTGAAATATTTAAGCCGCGCGCCTACAGTTATAATTAATGGCCAGCCGGGTGATATATGATTTTTTTATAGGGTTACTAGGGTATCATATTTTGCGCGGCTCGAGCGGC
Organism: Sugiyamaella castrensis; assembly: GCA_030583505.1. Lineage (NCBI taxonomy): Eukaryota > Fungi > Ascomycota > Dipodascomycetes > Dipodascales > Trichomonascaceae > Sugiyamaella > Sugiyamaella castrensis. Next base: position 12,010 of record JAJMIF010000086.1, read on the forward strand.
GTTTAAACTTGTGAGGCTTACCGCGGCTTAAGGTGATTTATAAAACCGATAAATAATCGCCGAGGCAGACCAGGCTGATTCCGAATTTCAACATCCGATTTACCCCACAAAATTTTAAATAAGAGAGAATAGAAAGTTGAATTTAATACTCTAATATCTTTTCTTTTTGATTTGAAAAGATAGTTTGATTAAATTGATTTAATAGTTTGGTTGATTTAGCAGTACATATTTTTTGGTGTAGAGTGTTTGATAATCTTGGTCTGATATTTGATCTTGAGTGAAATATATCCGATTAGTCCAGTGGTAGTCTTATAATTTTCAGTTTATCTAGTTGTCTCTCATACTCCCATATCATGTCACAACTCTTCTCATCATCTGGAAGCTGTGGACCTGTTAACCCACTTCAAAACCTTGGAAAACATACTGGAAATAGCAGTAACTCCCAGAATGAAAGATTTGTTCAAGGTTCTTCCTCACCATCTTCTTCTTCATTTCGAAGTACTTCATCATCAAATTTAATAAATGCAAATTCTGATTTCCAAGCATTTGCTAATGGACAAGTACAAATTCATTTACTTCCTCAATCAGGAGTATTATCGCCATTTACCGGTAATCAGAATCAAATGTTGAGACAAAATCCCAGAGCACAATCTGCATCTCCTTCAATCCATCTTAGCCAACAACAGCAACAACAACAACCAGATTGGGCAGTAGAATTCTCCAAATTATCGGTTCAAGAAAGACCTGGTTCTGCATCTCAAATTAACAGATCATCTCACGTGTTACAGCATCAACCACAACAATTTTCACAACAGCCTGAACAGTTTATCTCTTCACCTCTAGCTTATCGGCCAGATCTTTTATCATATCAAACCAATGCATCATTAGCTCAACAAACTGAACATGCACAGGTCCATAAACTTACCCAAGAACAGGTATCCTTTGAGAATGCATTTGCTGAAGTAGAAAGATCATTAGAAAAAGAAGAAGATATTATGACAAATCAGAAATCAAATGATAATGAACTTTCGAGTGTAGCTCAGAGTATTGTCGATTCAATACAAGAATCTTCTCAAACGGTGAATCAATTTACTGTTAATAAAATGCGTAACAGTAATTTTATGGCTCTAATGGATCATTTAAGTAAAAAAAATGTTGTCTTAGAAGGAGAGAAATTCGTAGATGGAGTATCTGGAGATGAAGTAAATGCTGAAAATCTAACTCGACAGGAAGAACCATTGGCAGCATCTATTGAAGCACAACAACAAACAGCATTTAATGTTTCAAAACATACATCTTCTTCTTCTTCTTTAGCTCATGAAATCCCTCTTCAAGACCCTTTTTCATTCATGGAACGAAATAATATTGATCCCACGAAACTGACTCCATTTGAAATGGCCCAGTCGCTTGCTCCTGGTGGCTTAGCAAATATTAATGACTGGGAAGAAAATTATCATGAAGATGGAGAGTGGACACAATGAATTCGACTCCGCTGTCAACGCTTTGAATACTGGTAGGGCGATTGAATTATATATAGAAATTTTGCATTAATAATGAATACTATAGCATCTAACTGTTTCTAAGTCTGTTCCTAGTTTGTTTCTTCGTCTCCGACAGTACGCTCACTACGGTAGTGTTCAGCAGTTAGACTCATAACTTTGTTGAGGGGATGATCGTGGTAGAGAGGGTAGAGGGTACCCCGCTCCGGTGAAAGCAACGCTGCCTATGGACTTAGGCAGCGTCCCAGCGAAGATAAATGGTGGTAGTCTTTCGAGACTCAGGAACAGAAGTGTATATTCTGATATAAACCTAAAACTTCACAAAATTTCTAATAATGAACATTCGAATGACTTGCATATGGTGATTCATATGAATTCATCTCGATATCACGCCCACCAATGCCATGATAATTATTTGATAATGGCTTACGATCACCCTCATTGCCCACATATCCATACTGGGGACCTTCATCAAATTCTCTGATTCGACCTCCTCCATATGGCATATTAGATGGTTGATACCCACCTTGATTATAGCCCGGTTGAAATTGTTGATATGCAGATGGTTGTGATGGATACATATAACCATCATCAGTTGGCCGTGATTTGCAACAGAAGCAACAACAACATATTGAAGCTAAAAATCCTACTTCAGTACAGAAACATCGTAAGATACCGATAAGCAACCAAAGAACTACAATTACTGCTAAGACAATTCCAACAATAGCCACAATTTTACAGACATGATTATCCATACAAGTATCCCAAGATTTGAAAGACTCAGCAGTCGTGGTCAGGTCACGTTTGAAAAGAGAATCTACCGCATCCCATGGACATAAGTCCCTTGCGATATTGGAGTATATGAACATAATAGAATCTATGACTGTGATGTATGAGAACAGATCCCTATATTTTAATTCCAATTTACTGCTACTATGAAGTAGCCAGAGTAGAGAGTAGTATGTAGTAGATACCCAGATGTGTCGTGTACTTCGGTATCCAAGTTGTTGTTGTAATATAAAGAATTCAGACTAAATAGTTGATTTCAAACTTTATCGGACTTGAAGTTTTTAGTATCTGATTTCAGAGCCTACTATCACTTTAAAATTTTGAGATTTTAACAGAAAAGTAGTCCTGAAACTATTCTTCACCTCCTGGGTGTGTTCTCGCGTATTTATAACTGTGTGCAGTAGGATGTATGTAGCCTAGCTTAGGATTATCTTGTCCTGCTAGGATCGTGTGCCGCCTGCCTGGGTCTTGGATGTCCGTGTGGTGGTGTGCCTTCAGTAATTAATTAATAATGTATATATAGATATATATAGATAGATACAGACATATATTTGGATCTTCTCACATGTAATGTACCTGCCTGAATATCTCGTGCCTTCCTGCCTTCCTGATAACTTACTTCTCTTTCATATTTTGTCCAGTCCTTCTGTTGTTCTTGATGAAGGATTAAGCATTGCATTGCCCCCCTCTACTCCACCACCCCCTGCCACTTTCGTATTACCGCCGTATGATATTCCGTTAACTGCCAGGGGCAGAGTGGGCTATGCGAGTCAAGTGAGACCGTTGTGGTTTTACCACCACAAGTTATCGCGCGTAGCATTAAAGTTAAGGTTAACCGTCACAGTAACGTTAACCCAACGCAGAAATTTAACGTTAACATTAACGTTAACGTTAAGTTAATGTTAAACTAACTGGTACTGTACATATTTCCTTAACTGGTTAAAGTGGAACACCAGATTAGGCCTGGCAATATGTTGGATTCAGTCGGAATATATAATAGTTTAGGGTTTATAATGTGCAAATAATGTAATGATCTTAACAATAATACAACAATGATCAAATAACTCACAAGAAAAATATAAAAAGATATAATATAAGAAAGAGAATAAGAATAAAAAAGGAACAGACCTCCTCCTTTTATATTCTTTCCCTTTATTTATCTCTTGATTACAAGACTCCAGAAACTTCTGAATTTAGATCATCATGATACGGCTTATGCGGCTTTAGAATATTCTGTTGATGTCACCCCCCAACACTATATTTAGAACAGTAAATACGTACACTTTACAGTCCAAAAGGGTCTCCGAACTAAGGTGGTTTCCGGAAAATAATCCCAAGTTTTCGATTAAGAGATATACACCCGCGCCCGCGCAGACCTCAGCCGTACTAATCGGCATATTGTCGCCTGAGGCAATTAAAAAACTCTCGATATAACGATTGAAATATTGTTTTCAAAATCGGGAACTACCCTAAACCCGATGTTTACTATGGTGATTCCGGAAACCGCCCTTGTTCGGTAGTAACCCCCTTTTGACTGTACACGTCAGAAGTATTCTTATGCTACTCGCAATAAAAGATCTGGTGCTAAATATATTTTCCACAGTCATTTAGCAGCTCACAGATCTATGCACACTGCCCCTGTGATTACAATAGGATAGGCCGGGCTCGACTTCGGCTAATGGCTAGTCTTATGAAGATCAAAACCTTTTTTTTTTCCGAGTAGCTCCTTCTCCCTCAGGGGGGTGTAGAAATTATTATATCTTCTATAGACTTTATGCTTTCTCACGCTTCAGACGAAGGCACTTTTATTTTCACCTGTCAGTTGTTTTTCCTTCCGCAGGTGGGGTCAAGTCTCAGCCGCTAGTTCTCGCTATATAGATAATTGACTTGGATTTTCTCGGGCAGAGCCCCAGTCGCCGGGGAGCAAAAGAAACACTTCCAGATTTCGTTCAGTGGACAATGATCGCAGTTTCAGCTCTTGGAACCTGGTCTATCATCGAATTTCTGAAAAGATTGAATAAATTTAGTTAGAGCTTATGTAGCAGTTAGCTAACTCATTAGCTTTTATCATTCGTTTTGGCATTTACAATATTGGTTGAAGGATGACACTGGTGAAAACTCACCTATCCTTTTGTTTATAACTAAATCAGCCTTCCTAGAAATTCGACCATAACTAATCATGGTTTTGCGAGCAAGTTTCTGGAGATATCTTAGCATCTTCCTGGTCTATAAAATCTTCAGTTGAAAGCATTTTGGCACGTTTTAAGTTCATCAATTATATAAATACTGAGCCCACTTAATCCAAAACTCCATTATTTCTCCGCTATTTTGCCCCTCAGGTACTGTCTTGTCAGAGTTGACAGAGTGGGCAGCTTTTTATTTTTTGCTTTCTTCGGACTCTTCTCACAATAATTATGTAAAAACCTTAGTAAGCTGGAGATAGAATTTCTGGCCCATTCGAAGAATCCTCAGGCTTAACCAAGATAACAGGTACCAACAAAAGATTCTGGTCAATTGCATATTTCATATTCTCTATGGAAATGAATCGGCCTTGTCATTTGCAACCACGCTAGGAGAAGTTAAGGCAGGTGTGAGGGTCAAGCTGCTGCTGCTGCTGCTGCTGCTGGAGATCTCATTTCCCCATCAGAATCCTATGCCTGCAGTTGATCAGACTTAGACCTTTTTCCCAGATATATGGTATTCTTGGAATTATGGAATGGTTCATTTCGGTCAAGTAAATACTCGATAACTATGGTTGATATCTCTTCATTGAATGACATGAAAAATTTGCAATACCGTGATTTGAATTAATATTAATGAGGTTGAAACCAAATTATGGCATATATTACTGTTATGGCAACAACTGAGATGTGCACACTATTGTTTAACATTTGTCGTTACGGGACTTCATACTCGCCAACATTTCTAGAGTAGCAACAAGGCTAAATAGGATGATATTATTATATTATTTATTATTTAATCTATTGCTTCTCTTACAGGAAATTAAATATTCCATACATATCAACATAGCGGCGTCCACAATTGCTTAGATATTTATTAACAACAGTTCGAGTGATTTCGAATCGTTTACGGTTTTGTTCAGCTAATGCCCCAACTTGCTGCTTCGTAAGTACTGATTCCTGTTTAACAGTGTTATCAGCATCATTAATTTCCGTCACCATGGCCGCATTCTTTTTGGCCTTATCCATATCAAACAAACTATCAAAATATAAAAGTTGATTATAAAGCATCTTATCAGTAAACTCATATGACATCAAGCCACGACATGTTCCATCCTGTCCAGGACATTTCTTGCCATAGACACTAATCTGACGAGTCCGAGTCCCACAAGATGTATCATCACATACAAGCCATCCAGCATAATAATTGGCGATTTCTCTTCTTATAGCGCATTCTAATTGAGAATTGATCATTGTTTGAGAGATTATTTGTTTACAACCTGGACAATTGACTCCGGTAGAACTAATGATCCCTAACTCAGTTCCTACTTCCAATCCCTTATAGATAAACTGATGATAACATTTGCATGTGACCATAAATCTATGAGCATCCTTAAATCTTTCACTATCAGTTATCGTAGTCTCTAAAGGCTGTAAATCCATTTCACCACCACGCCCCCCTGGTCCACCAGAAGGTGTTGTGTCCAATAAATTATGTTTCTGTAAATCAATTCCAAGACATTCAGCAATATGAACTCGATCTGTACCTTCAATTTGAACGCATAAACGTTCAATTGGTGGTAAGACTTGAGAAACCAAATAATAATCGCCATCCACTTGTAAATTCCCCTTTGAAACTTCTGTCAGCGTTCTTGCCCGCTCTGGAACTGGCTCATCTCCAGCAACAATAATATAGGAAACAACATCATCAGCCTTAACAATTTCTCCATTGGCTATCCTTCTTAGTGCAACTTGTACTTGGGGGTATCTTTGTCCATCAGGATAATCTTGTGGATTCTTACCCAATTTGTTCTTAATAATATATAAAGGCAACTTAATTTGATCATTTCGAACCTTCTCAGAAAGATCTCGAAGATATTCATGAATGTTACTAACTAATAAATCTTCATTTTCTTCTTCAAGAATTTGTGATAACACGTATTTGGACGCATCCTTCGATAATTGACTATATTCGCGTCTCTTAAGATCAAGACCCTTTACCTCAGTAGACGTAGAAATCTGCCCGTCACCTGAAGCAATAATATTTACTGCCGCATATTTTTTCTTAGCTAGTAAAAGTAGTCGTTGGAATACATTATCAATATCTATTTCAAGTTTCTTATACCTTTCATTGACTTTCTTTTTAAACATATTTCCGACTTGCATAGCTTCGTCATATTGTAGGACATTCGTATTGATCATGACCGAATCAGTATCACCATAAACAACTTTCAATCCGTTATCTTCTGCCAACTCTCTAGTGCTCGACAAAATCTCTCTACCCTTGAATGTGGTTAACATGGCTAAAGGTAAAGCATAGAACCTTGAATGCTCAAAACCAAGACAACCATACATAGAGTTTGCAGTAAGCTTAAGAGCTTGTTGTTTGATATGCCATTGAGCTCGTTGAATATCAGTCGCCTTCGGGTCTTTCATAATTCGCTTAACTTCACGACGTCGTTGGACAAGGTTTTCAATTAACTTAGGGAAGATTCCTTGTTTAAGCGAACCATCCGGTAAAGGTGGCGGTTGCTCATCATTCGGTGAGCATTGACTACGATTCACCGTAGTGAAACAAATGTTAAATTCCTGAATGATACTTGGGTACAAACTGTTGAAGTCCATCACTAGTACAATAGATTTATAAAGACCTTTCTCTGGTTCAAATACTAGACCACCTTGATATTTAGCTTTGGAGGGCCCAGCAGTTCCCTGAGTTGCCGAACCCGATCCTTTCTGTTTATTGTATTTTGACTCTTTTTCTGGAACAATATATTTTTGTCGAGTAAACTCATGCAATAAAATAAATTCATTTCGATCAACACGAGAACCAGTTAATGTTCTTGCCCAAGAATTTCCCGCTAAATTCGTCAACTGTTTCGATAAAGCCAAAATCTGAACTTTCAATGCAATAGCAAATATATGAAATGTATCCAAGTGATTCGCATCCAATATATGGAGTAAACCACCTGCTTTATTACTTCCAGGAAATTTAGAGATATCTATTTCAATTTCTTGTCGGAATTCCTTAAGATATTTCGAACACATTTCAGTGAGTGACCAAGAATCACATTCAGTTGTAATAGATTTACCCATATCATTAGTTATATCACAGATAAGTCTGCCAGTCATCAGTCTTCTACATTGAAAAACATCAATTCGAGAGGGCCAGTTGTTGCGTCTAACTCTACCTAGCTTGTGCCAGAATCGAATTTTAAGGTCCTTCATACGGTGTAGAAGAACACTAAGTTGAATATTTTCCAGTTGATGACCTACTATCACATCCGGATCATATCTTTGAATTTGAGCACAGTAATAATTTAATAATGCTTGTTCTGTTTTATGAAGTGTATTGATCTTAGTTTCATTTTGAGTTTCCTTCTTTGTTTGTGATCGGTTACTGAATTCTTCTTCAAACCCACTTGGAAATAGCTTATCTTTGGGTCGGACTGCCGTCAAAATGGTAGAAGGCAGATTTTCAGGCGAAACTGCAGTATCATGGGCCAAATCTTGATAGAAACGACTACTGATAGCTATTATTTCTTGTTTGTTTTCCTTGTGATTCATATCAGTTTTTATCGAAATACTCATTACTGTCAAAGGAGGAGGACTGGGTGCCACTGAATCAGCAACCGGTGAAATATCCAAAGGTGAGTCGATATAAGCACTTGCTTGACACCATGTCTCGGTTCCCTGATCGAACTTGCTATTAGAAATTTCCAACCAGCTAGGACCCATTATATTTCTAGAAAGTACAAATTGCTCAAACATATTTGTATGGGCACCAAATACGTGTGAATAAGTTTTCCCACTAGTTAAATTGTCTGGCAATTGCGGTCCATCATAAGGTAATAATACCTTCATATACTCTGCCTCTCTAGGAATATCTTTCAATTCAAAGCAATATTTCCTAGTGACCGGCTTAGCTCTGAATTCCTTAACGCCTAGTTTACCAAAAGTTTGTGTCAATTCTGCATGGACTCTTTGCATGGCAGGAGAATCTTCAGTATCTTCAAGATCTTGACGAGGTAATACATAAATGTCACGACAGAGACCACTGACTTTGATACTACAACTAACATATTTATCCTGATTCTTTAATTTAATTTTGCCAAAAAGAAGGAGAACCGAACCGATTTCTTCATGATCAGTCCAAAAGAAAATAAATTTACCATTGTCGTCGACTATATCTGATTTTTCAATTGATTGGGATTGAAATGGTGACATTTCCGAAGACGTGTTAGGAAAACAGGACGATGACGATAGTGGCACTTCAGCAGCACTGCTATTAAGGTTGTTTTTTTTTAATGAAGTTTTAGGTGGTAAAGAAGGTTTGGTGGGTAATTCAGGCAAACTTTTGATTGAATTGATATTGATTGGTTTTGTAGATGATTTTGATGAGTGAACTTTTTTCATGGATAGACCATCATCTTCTTCTTCGTCATCATTCGAGTGGTCGTCTTTGAGATTATCTTCCTTAGCATCATGCTTTCCAATAAGCTTTTTATCACCTTCATCAACATTATCCTTTTCTTCTATGATAGAATCCATTACTGGATAATCTCCATCATCATCATAATATTGTACTACTGCTTGCTCCTCATCAAGTGGAGGAGGAGACGATGGCAGGTTCGTCGGACGACTCTCCCTAGCCAAATTAACTGCGTCATCCTCAAAACCATTCGGAATTGAAGAGTGATTTGAAGATCGAATCAAAGAGCTTGGGCCATTCTTAGTTTTATTAGATGGTGGGTTTTGATTTGCAGTTGTTTTATCATCTCCAAGTCCTGCCATCAGATCATCTAAGAATGATTCATCTTCCTGGGTCGATTTCTAGAAGTTAGCAACATGACTGAAGCGACAGAAGGAAAGGAATTTAAGAACACGACTTACCTTAGGTACGCGTCTAGTAGCAGCAGCACGCTTAAATAAAGCATCCAAATTTCCATCGGGTTTAGCTGGTTTCTTTCCATCATCTGTTAATCCAGACTTCTTTGTATTACCATTACCATTATGGTTAGGTTTTGATTTTTTATTTAGCGGGTTATTCCCATTATCTTCTTCATCGGAATAGTAAGTATGAGCTCCACTCTCCCAGTAATCGGCACCATTGTCTATGTATCCTTCACCATTATCATCAACTACAAAATCATCTTCACGGAGACGCTCTAATTGATGTTTACGGAACCCTTCATTATCAACTTCGTCATAGATGGAATTATCTTCTTCAACTTCATAGATTGCGCTTCTTTTTTTCCCTGATTCTTTGAGGGTGCGTAATTCGGCTAATTTATTCCTTCTAGCAGCCGTTGACATATTGGGAAAGTCAACTGGGGGATGACCTATTTGTAAATATCGAAATTCAACTGAAAGAAACGTAAATGAAGAAGAGGAAATTGACGGATGAAGATAAGTTTATAGGACGCGTTTATCCCTGCCGCACGGATAAGCGCGTTAAAAACGCGTTTAAATTTCCAGTCTAAAATTGGAAATTATACGGCTGTTTCCATAACTTAACATATCGGATCTTAATTGAACTTGATATGATATAATGGCCTACTTCGCCATTTGATGTTCTTGTACTTCTCATTATAGTGATTATAGTTATATAATGTATATTATTTGGATTAATTTCTTTATTATCTAGATATATTCCGGATTACAAGGGAACTGGTGTTTCAAGGGAACTGGATTGTGAATTAGATTATATGATCTGGTAAAAGAATATGATATATGATCTGATAAGAGAATGTATATTTGTGGAAGATGATCTCTATTCAATATGGTTCCCGCAAGCTACTCCTATGCCTTTGGTGACCCAAGCATTTGCTTTCCAGTGCCATAAAGCAAATGCTTGGGTAACCAAAGCACTGGAAAGCAAATGCTTGGGTCTCGAAAGGTTCAGGAGTAGCATGCAGGAACCGCATCATGTAGAATTATGTAATACGGCCCAACAGTCCGGCTGAGCTTAGCTAACTGTAGCTCTGCTTTGCTGCTAGGATTCCTAGGTACCAATTTATTATTATTCCAATAATTATTATTATTATTATAAAGATCATCCGATAACCTCGTATTTCAAATAATAATTACTCTGTTCCCATATTAAATTATTTTGTATCAATTCCCGTTTTAACAGGTTAGAATGGTTCTACGTGCTTCTAATGGATGACATCTCCAGTAAATTATTGTTAATATGAAGTCTATCATATGTTGTTTATGACGATCTTCATTACTTAGCAATTAATTCAACTTGGTCTTATGACCATTTCTTGATCACCTCATCTGCATGTCCAACATCTATTCCGAATTTTCAATTAATTAAGAAGTCATGAACGGCTGCAACGTCAGTTGCTGGCTAGAAACCGACACAAGAAAGGTTATTATTAAAGATTAAAAAAGACCTTTAAAAAATTTCTAAGCAGTTATGCAATTAGATATTTTAGCGAGTCCTAAGTTAACAGCTTTAACATGTGCGTACTGGTAGACTGGTAGTAGTCTGGTACGATTCTTGTACGTCAGTGCGGTAGATGTAGTAGACGTACCCTCTACTTCTTCTTGTAGATTCTACGCTAGGCAGAATCCGGTCTAAAGCGATTAATTAAGAAAAACCCGAACCTAACCAAAAGGTATATCCAACCAAAAGGATATTGACTTTAGGAGTAAATTAGTCAAGAGCTTAATATATATATAATAATATATTTGATATAGATAAAATTGATAATTGATTATTAGTTAATTAAGATAGAATAGAATAGAAAATAACGCGTAATGAAAGATAAGAAAGATCTCGATCGATCGATCGACCGATCGAAGAATAATGTACGGCTGAACATAAAGTAACTAAAAACTAAAGGATTACGCATTCTTCACTACCCTTGCCCTATAGCATGTCTATATATACTATTTGTGTTTGTCTCTTATTCTTCCTGTATTGTTCTAGTTCTCTATCTTAGTTATGAAATACAAAAGGAATACCACCTTGTGCTATTCCCGAGGTTCACTACCTAAATTATCTAGTCAGTTGCTTCTAGTTCTGGACCGAATACCCTGTCAATATAGCTGTGTTGACCGGTTAGCACCAATTGTACGACCACAGTAGATCAGTTCAAATAACTGTCGTTTTTTGTTCATGTAATTCTTTTTTTGTTTGGTCGTGAAACGGCCGGCAACCGGTTTTGATAGGGACTGTTTATACAGTACGCACATTATTATTTTATTTTAACTTTATTAAGCGTTGCAGGGGCTACAGAGCTACCAGTTGTTGACTGCTGACCATAACAAGTATGGCCTGTTTTGTCATTCACGGGATCTAATGGCAATTGAGCTGAACGACTCTAATATCGTATTGCTCCACATTTTTTGGAGGCAATTTGTTGGTATATAAAAAAATGATTGCTACTTTTATTATTTGATTGAAATTCAATAGAAAAAACCTGAAGTCAATTGAAATAATCATAATATTTTGTTTCGCTATTATATCTATCTTTTCAGTTGAACCACACAACACAATGTCTTCAATTCCTACGACTCAGAAAGCCTTAGTTATTAAAGGTAATACATCTGAACTTCAAGAAGTTCCTGTTCCTAAACTTAATCCTGGTGAAATTCTTATTAAAGTTGAATCAGTTGCTGTCAATCCAACTGACTGGAAACATATTGATTATGAACTTGCTAAAGATGGTGCAGTTATTGGAATGGATGCAGCTGGTGAAGTAGTAGCTATTGCTGACGATGTTAGTAATTTCGAAATTGGTGATCAGGTTTTTGGACTTATTAATGGTGCTTCAGTTTATACTCCAGATGTAGGCGCTTTTAGTGAATATACTAAAATTCCTACTAATTTAGCTATAAAATCTCCACATAAATTGGGTCATGCCAAGGGTAATTTTGTTCCATTTGGTCATGTAACAACTTGGGAAGCTGCTGCTTCTTTACCGTGTAGTCTTTATACTGTTCTTATTGCGTTTCAATATTACGCGAATATTCCCTTGGATAAACCTAACCAACCTCAATATGCTGATCAGTTTTTCTTGGTCTGGGGTGGTGCTAGTGGTCTTGGAGAGATGGCTATTCAATTTGGTAAAAGAGCAGGATTTAGAATTATTGCTACTGCTTCCAAACATAATTTTCAAATCTTAGAATCATTAGGTGCCGAAAAAGTCTTTGACTATCATGATGAAGATGTTCTTGAACAAATCTCCAAGTTTGCTGGTGATAATATCACTTTAGCTTATGATACTATTACTGTAGATGCTACTACCATTGAGGTTTATTCTCTTTTATCAAAGAATAAAGATAGTATTTTATTAACTTCCTTGAGTTGGGATGAATCTACTGTAAAGGAAGTTAATCATCATGTTGCTTTAAAAAAACCATTAGTATTTCTGGTGCTAGCTAAAGAGAAGAGATTTGGCATTGGTGGTGATGTTGTTTATAGTCCCGAAGGGTTAATTGAGACTGGTATTGAAGCTATTAAACAACTTAATGAATTATGGACTAAAGATCCCGACCTGTTTCGTCATATGGCTATTGAGATTGTTCATGGTGGACTTGATGGACTTAATTATGCTCTTGATCTTCTAAGGCAAGGTAAATATTCTGGTGTGAAAATTGTTTTGTCTTTGAGTTGAAGGAATTTCCGTTTTCAAGTTCTTTATTTATTCTTATATTTATAATTTTTCGTCAATAAATGTTTCTTATGAACTGTCAACGGTCTTGGCTAAAAATGTGACATTTTCGGACTGACTTCATGGTTACCTCCCTCGCCGTTATAACACAATCATCAATCAGGGACTTCAAACAAGATCTATGACGGTTGCATCTTAGAGCGGAGAGAAAGCTGGGTCTGGGACACTTACCCTGGAAGCTGGAGTACGAACATCGTAAACACTGCTCTCTCGTTTTTTGCTCTCTCGTAGTCTCTACTTGTCATTAAACACTGAATACCAGTAACGGCAGCTACCATCAAGCTCGGCAAGATCTTTAAGAGCTCCTGAGATCCTATATTTCTATGAAGAAAGTTTTCCCTAGAGTTTAATCCATGGGATCGACCTCCTGCCCGGATCATGTGGTCGCTGTTGACACTATAACTTAATAGATGAGATGACATGGTACGTACCGGCAAACTCATCCCTGTCAAAGCCCGGTTAAAGCTGCATGCATATGCATGCATGCGTATGCGCATTTCGACGCAGGGCTGAACTTGGACTTAACTGGCACAAGAGTCTCGTCGAAATTTATGTTGGCAGGCATAAGCGATGATTTGGCAAGCGCCTCTCGGTAAACTGGCCACCCTTTGCAAAGTTCAGACACATAGTGTCGAGCAAGAATTTCTTCGGTGGTCCCGTTGATGTGGTTGAAGGTTACTGGTTGAGTTTCCTTTTCAGTGATATTATAAACCATAGTTTTTTAAATTTAAATGACAGATCAGTTGAGAAACTTTGAGATTTGAAAAATGAAAATTGAAAATGAAAATGAAAATGAAAATGAATATTTTTTAAAGAAGTTTATACGATATTTATAGCACACGTTGCGATTGATTCTTCATTTAACTGCTTTTTTTATCTTCGATATTGTTAGATAAAAATGATACAAATATACGTTGACTGTAGAAAGTTTTATGACAGAGGCTGTACGATAGCTATTATCATTTCGACTTTCGTCCTCGTCAGTAGCCCGATTCTAAGTGAGGAGAAGAAAACAACTCAACAAAAAGCAGAAGAAAATTTGCCTTAAATGTCGTAACGTATATATGTTAATTAACGTGTTGTCATATCCACGTGACATCTTAGTCTAAGCGCATTGCCTAGGCAGTGAATGTAGTCGTGGAAATGACAAAATAACGTTAGGACCTAGTGGTTTTTTTTTATATCTTCAAACTCTATTATAATATATAACAATAAAAAATTAAATATTTACCCATACGGCGCACGCTACAATAGCTTGCCCTCGGAGAGGAAATATTATTTCTAATATAAAAACCCCTTCTAAATAAATGTAGTTAAGCTGAAGGTTACCTAGCTCGCTCTAGGCTGGGGGCAATGTTATTGCATTCTTTTATAGTAATTCCTCCTTAAATTGACATAATCATCTCTCTGCCCAACCGTGAACCGTGATTAACTATAATATATATTCAACTACAAATATGATAAAACCTATTATTCAACATATATTCTTTGTTCAACTTTGTTCCTTAAACGAGTGATTTGTAATCAATCAATGAATGATTAGTAATGATTTTGTAATTAATCAGCATCCGCGATTAATTGATTTAGATTCCTGGCGGCCCAACAGGCTGGCAACAGTCCGAAGACTCGTAAACCAGCTTAATACTGTTCTGAATGATAATGGATCAATCACCTCATACGCCTCAACTTTATTTCCGAGCTTCTGTTTCTTATTTTCTATAGCCGAGATCACGTTAAATCTACTTACCTGTACTGTACATGACCTTATCCGTCCATTGTTCATTGTTCAGCTTTGCATTTGCATTGCAGATTATTTCACCGAGCCTTTTCCCACTATCGGTGTTACCGGTCTTCCGAAGAGTTTAGAGATAGTACAGAATACCGTAAAGATCGAGAAAATATATATTGATGTCGCCGGCTTATAGCTTGCATTTTATATGCTTACATAGACAATAAAATAAATGACAAAAATTGAATTGAACAATAGCTAGCGCCAACTGCTTTAAACTATTCTCAAATGTCACGTACTCTGACAGACCAATCAGTCTGGTTTCTAACTTTCTTGGCTCATGTCCGTGTAAGGGCCGCTTTGATCCATGTGATACAGGTCTTGGTTTAAACCAGTTACGTGATGCTTAACATGATCTGACTTAACTGCCGAAACCCTTTTATGCAAACTTATGCGGGGTTGTTCGCAGGTTGTTACCGCATTCAGCAAGTCGTTAGAGATATGCAGGTCGCTAACCATAACGGTGCATTGCCTGTTAATCATACGTCGGTTTTGGTTTTTTATTGCTAGCCGAACGGACTTAAAATCGAATGATTAAGCTTCTTGTTCTATTGAGAGCTAACAATAATCATATCATTTTTGCAGCACAAGATTGATTGCTCCTTGTTGTATTGATCTTCCGTCTCCTCACTTTCTTTTCTTTTTTTATTGTTAATGGCAGTTGTTGTAAGAACCTCCAAAATATATATATATGGCTCGTTCAAGACCAAGTTAGAAAACAAGTTAATTGAGAAAAATAACATATCTTGTTTTATTTTCCTAATAATATTTATATCAATAAGCGAATTTCTCATCAATCTCTAATCAAATTAAATTCATCCAATTTTTTACAATGTCGTCCTCGGTAACAATTCCTACTACTCAGAAAGCTTGGGTTGTCAAAGGCACCACAGCTTCGTTTGAGGATGTCCCAGTTCCTAAACTTGATCCTGGTGAAATTCTCGTAAAAGTTAAATCAGTTGCTATCAATCCAACTGATTATAAGCATATTGATAATAAGTTAGCTAAAGATGGTTCAATAATTGGTATGGACCTTTCCGGTGAAGTAGTAGCTGTTTCTGATGAAGGTGAAGTTGATTACAAAGTTGGAGACCAAGTGTTTGCACTTGTTAATGGCAGTTCAGTTCTTAAGCCTGATGTAGGTGCTTTTAGTGAGTATGCTAAAGTCAGATCGAATATAGCTATTAAAGCTCCATATAAATTGGGTCATGCTAAGGGTAATTTTATCCCATCTGGTTCTGTAACAACTTGGGAAGCTGCTGCTTCTTTGCCATGTAGTCTTATTACTGTTCTTATTGCTTTTGAATATTATGCAAATATTCCGTTGAGTAAACCCCACAATCCTCAATATAAGGATAAATATTTCTTGGTCTGGGGAGGTTCTAGTGGTCTTGGGCAAATTGCGATTCAGTTTGGTAAGAGAGCTGGATTTAAAGTCATTGCTTCTGCTTCAAAACATAATTTCGATGTCTTGAAATCATTGGGTGCTGAAAAAGTCTTTGATTATCATGATGAAGATGTTCTTGAACAAATTGCTAAATATGCTGGTGATAATATCACTTTCGCTTTTGATACTATTACTCAGGATGCTACTACTAAAGAGGTTTATTCTCTTTTGTCGAAGAATCAGGATAGTATTCTATTAACCTCTTTGGGATGGGATCCATCTACTGTAGAGAAAGTTAATCCTCATGTTACTCACAAATTTCCATCATCTTATTTGGTACTTGATAAGGAGAAGAAATTTGGTGTTGATGGTGCTATTATTCATAGTCCCGAAGGATTAATTGAGTCTGGTATTAATGCTGTCAAAGAACTTAATGAATTATGGGCTGAAGATCATCATCTTTTCCGTCATATGCCTATTGAGATTCTTCATGGATTTGATAAAGTTGAAGACGCACTTGATATTGTAAGACAAGGTAAATATTCTGGTGTCAAAATTGCTTTGTCTTTGTAAAAAAAAGATGTTAATCAAAAAATAATCGGAACTTGAACTAAAAACAAAAAATTACAAAAACAAGAAATTCAAACCAGATCAAATTTCCATTTCAAGTTCATGGTAGTTTATTTATTCTTATATTTATAATTTTTATTAGTTTAATAAATATATTTCCTCGAAATATTCTTTGTGATTCAATCGTGTGCTATTTAGAGACCGTCGAGGTTTTTGGCAGGTCTTCAGACAACTGGATTCATACTCCCCGCGGGATGGGATTAATCCTAGTTATACCAATCGAAAAACTAGTCTCGCTCTATTAGGTGCTTACTTCGATCTAGTACTTGGTTTTTCTTAACATAGAAAAACAGCCTAGTAGCTAGAGTGAGCAGAATTTCCCCAATCGTCGGAGGAGCATCTCTTGATATTGGCCTCTAGCCTTCCACATTATGCTTTCGCCGGCGGATGGGCTGACGTTGACTCTGTTCTCTCGCCCTGCTCACTGTCGCTAAACTCTAAACCAATCTCACCAGTCTGTCTGCCCGATCAGCGATTGGGTAGTACTCCAACAGCGTAGCTGCGTAGGCCCGTGGTCGATGGATATAACGTTATCCCAGCAGAGAAATGCATGCGTTAGTTGTAGCTATTCTGCATAATAGGCTGTAAAGTTAGCTAAGCGTATTGTCTTATTGCCAATTCGTTAAATCTTCATCGAACAATATCCGATATTTCTACTATCGTTTCCGTAATGAATATCAGCTGCCTTATCTGGTTGTTCTCCCTCCGTATGTTTTGTTTCTTTTGCTTGGCCTGCTCTGTTTGTGGTCTCAGTGGACCCAGCTAATCTACTGTTGCAGATAACGGAGTATCCCCTTATCCGATCCACTGAGAACATCTTCGAATAGTTTGGAATAGATGAGTTGATGGGGATCAACTGATAGTTAAGAGTTAGCTGATAAAGAATCATCTAGCTAGAAGCTTCGCCACCCAAGGCATCCGGGCTTGCCGCCCTGGAGTTGCAATATAAATAGAGGTCGGATTCCCCAAGGTTTGAGTACCGGAATTGAAAGACAACAGTTCATTTGATAACATTGACTTTATTCCTTAGTGCTACTCAGACCTTGCTTTAAGTACTGTCAAATGGGGGTTTCCAAAATATTGTGGTTCCCGGAATCACCATAGTAAAAATCGGGTTTAGGGTAGTAAGAGCCCTTCCTCATTTGGATAACAATATATCAATCGTTATATCGAGAGTTGTCCACAGCTAAGCTCTGTGCAGCGTGGGGTATATTTCCTAATCGAAAACCTGGGGTTTTTTTCCGGAAACCGCTATAGTCCGGAATCCCCCTTTTGACTGTAATTGCTTTATTATATTATTATCCTATACTAGAATATTTCCTTGTCAGTCAATATGTCTGAATCTCTTGTTATTTCCCCAGCCGCCCTGACCTCCCTAGCTAGCTTGCCACACACTACCATCTTAGGAAAGTAACCTAAAGCAGAAACTTATCTGCTGACGACCTCTTTATCGTATAACGTTATTGGTCGACAAAAGACTGAAAAGAGTGTAATAGGGTACCGTACGATACTGAATACAATTCAGAGACGCTGCTAGTAAATGTCCTGTGAGCGATTTAACTGGTTAGTCTACGTTAGAGATTCAGAGAAAGATTAGATACCAAGCACATATCAAGATATGGGACGCCAAATTCGTCGCCAATATACTGAGCATAAAGCACATAATAATTATAATATAAATGAAAGAGTAAAATAGAATAAATCATAAGAGATAGGAACAAAAGACAAATTTAATCAATAATCACTATAATAATCACGGTATCACAATATCACAATAACGAGACCATGCTGTTCGCGGTTAGAGGTGAATTGCGCCGCACGGCTGACGGTATTCGAATCAATTCGATTCATTCGAACCCTGAAAGGACTGCTGCATTATCTTATCAGATATTATACTCCTATTTGTTAATATTTATCTTAATATTTACGTGGCATAATTCTTTTTCTTTTTATATTTGATAGTTCTCACATATTATTGTTTATTTTAGAACATGGACTAATTCTGATTTGGTAGAGAACTCCTTTTCATTGGGAATTGAAGTGTGTCACGTTGAAACTATCTCGGTTTCGTCCTAACTCCTGCCAGCAAAAATTTTAGGAATTTCCCTAGCCTGTGCTTTCGGGCTGCGTAGCTATTGCCTAATGAGAAAAAAATGAAGAGCATTGAAAACTCCGAATGTAGCTAAAGGATGGGGATTTGGGGGAGGGGCTCTAGACAAAAGACAACCCGGCAGAATCGGATAACTGGATTTTCCACATAACTTTTATAAAGCTACTATTTTTGTCACTGTACAATTTCGTATAACTACGATTCTACGAACGCTGGATGGCTATAAGAATAACTTGTAGTTTCTGCTCATAGACTTCCTGTAAGGATCGAGGGCAAGCTTCCGAAACTAACAAATAACTAGAGAAAAAAAATCATTTGTTTCATTTTAATAAGTCGCCTGATTTTTTTTATAAATGACACTGGGTATTATTTTACCCAGCAATTCTCGACCCCCACTCCCTGTAAATCCCCTCTTCTCCTAATTGTAGTGTCTCCATTATAATTTTAATACTAAAGTTTATTTGACTCACAAATGAGAAGTCAGTGTATAATTACTAAATACCTGTGATTTAAATGTATCTCTACGTCTCTCAATGTCAAATTCCCGATATCCTGTTGTTATCCGACTTTGACTAAATGACTTACTCCGTTGGGTCCGGTTTAGGGGAACTTAATTCTTAAACCGGGCTAATGGTTGTGTTACTAGGGCGGATGTCTGACATCCGTTTTATCGGCAATAGTCCATAACGTATCCGCACCTAAACGAGTTGCCGTATAAACATTTTACGCTGTTCTATTATTATTAACAAAACAAAAAATATTCAACTCTTGGTTAAAAGAAATAGTTTTTTTTGGAGAAAGAGAAGGTTGATAGTTTTCGAATTATTTTCACTTCCGTTATATAGATTTATAGATAAAGCCTTGAAATAAATAATCCGTTCCTAAGCTTGTAAAAAGCAACATTTATGCATGGTGTTCTGCATTAACCTTTTTAAGGTTAATAGAGATTTTTTGAGACGTGTGGGGTAATCTGAGAAGTGCGGGGTCGATGAAAATGACGGACACAGAATCTCATTCCTTCATATTACTAGCATAGTTTTTTTCAAATGTCGTCTATCAAAAGGAGCGGGGGGAATAGGAAGATGCATCTCCGACAACAAAAATGAATTAATATTTTGCAAATAAAAGGAGATGGTTTCGCTGCAAATATTCTTCTTTTTTCTCGATATCCATCGAGGAGTGTACTCTTAATAAACCATTCAGTATATTCTTATAATTATTAATTCTCTGTGATTATGTTACCAGATTCAGTTGAGGAACAAATCGAGCAACAAATCGAACATGACCTCCATGTTGATATGCCTCCTGGTACGGAGCTTATGGAGGATCTTGGGTCGATCCATTTCGTAAGAAGTGGTGATCAAGTTCTTGTTCCTCAACCAGATAATGATCCTGCTGATCCACTTAATTGGTCTAAACCATGGAAATATACTGTCATGGCAGGTGCTACCATGTTATCCTACATTCATCAATTTGGTGGACTTTCAGTGGCTCCTCAAGTAAGTTGTTCATATTGGCTCCGGCGGCTCTCGATTCGTCCGGGGCCCCATCTGCCTGGTGGAGTGTCTTGTCAGACTTAATCTCTTGAGATCAATGCTGCTTTCCCTCTGGCTCTGGCAGCTCTCGCTGCGTTCCTGTATACTAACTACCACTAGGTACCATTCTACGTTGAAACATTCGACAGACCTGCCAATGATATCCTACTATTCACTGGAACATATATTTTATTAATGGGACTTAGTTCCTTCTTATGGGTTCCATTTTCAACAAAATTTGGAAGACGTCCTGTAATGATTGTATCAACTGTATTAGGTATTTGTGTAACTATTTGGAGAGCAGAGGCTAAGACTTATGAATCATCTCTTGCTGCTGCTGCTATTCATGGTATCTCAGCTGGCTCTTCTCAAACTATTCCCGCAGCAATTATTGCCGATGTTATGTTCTTACATGAACGTGGTCTTTATATGACTCTATTCGCTTGTTCCATTTTTACTGCTATGACTACAGGATCGGTTATTGCCGGTGTGATGAGCGAAAAATATGGCTGGAGAAGCTTTTGGTGGTTAGACTTCGCATTATATTGCTTCATGCTTGTTTGGATCATATTATTAATGCCAGAGACTAAATGGAATAGAGTTGCTAAAGTAGAAATCGAAGAAGTTATAACTTCTTTGGATGAAAAGATACCAGCTGTCGAAACAGTTGTTGAAGATGTCTCTAAGGACAATAGTACTATTGAAGGTACATATGAAAAGAATCCAAACATTCTTCTTCGAGATGACTTTTTGTATAAAGGTAAACCACAAAGAAGCCAATTCGGATTTTTACACGATGATAGGACTGTTAGTCGATTTAACCTTATTAGACCATTTTGGATTCCTATCAAACTTTGCTCTTTCCCTATTATTGTCTGGGCATCCTTCGTTTATTCCGGTAATGCCAGTCTGTTCTTAGTTATCAACCTCACACAATCTTCTGCTTTCAGTGCTCCCCCTTATAATTTCTCTGCATCAGCCGTTGGTTTCACTAATTTCGCTACTCTTGCAGGACTTATTATTGGACTTCTTACTGCTGGTCCATTCTCTGATTGGTTGTGTAAATGGTCTACCAAACGTAATAAAGGTATTAGAGAAGCGGAAATGCGTCTTCCTGCTCTCATTCCCTTTGCAATAATTGCTACTATTGGCATTTCCATTATAGCTGTTGGTTATGAAAAACAATGGAATTGGCCAATTATAGTTATTTTAGGCTATGGCATGATAGGTCTACAGACTTCTACAATCATGAGTTTAGCTACTACCTATTCTGTTGATTGCTATCGGCCCGTTACTGGTGATATATTTGTTCTCGCATCCATTGTAAAAGATGTCTACGCTTACGGGGTTTCAAATTTCTTACCACAAATGGTTGGAACGAAGGGTTATCTTACTCCAATTATGGTTGTATATGCTGTAGCCTTTGGGCCATTATTATTGGCTATTCCTATGTATTTCGTTGGTAAATCTTTAAGACGATTTACCAAAAACAGCGATGTCCATAGTTTGTAGTTAGTCGGCTCATACTGGTGCTGTATTTCTTTTAATAATATTATTTATGTATCATTGTTATTGTAGACTTTCCTTAATATTTGTATCGTCGTAGTAGAATGTAAATTGAACATTTCACGGGTGTCGAAATTTTGCTTTCTTATGCAGGCGATAATAATGGACCCTGCCGATCATCGGCACGTGAGTTGTTT
>JAJMIF010000086.1:34418-85223 GCA_030583505.1 Sugiyamaella castrensis
TTTTTTTTTTTTTTTTTTTTTTTTTTTTTTTTTTTCCTTCGAAGTTGCATATTGCGGCTGCATGCGGCTTTCCCCTTCAAACATTTTGTTAGTAAACAAGCTTCACTCTTCGCACTTAGCCCTCTCTACTACCTCCTAAAAATATCTAATTTCAAATCATATAGAGATTGTAACTGGTATCAGTTATTCTTCTCCTTAGTTTTATTCATCATGTCTTCTTTCGATTCTGGACCAAACCTGGAGTCGGGAAATAACTATACCGACTTCGACGTTCTAATATCTGTGGCAACAAATAATATATATGGTACTACAGCCAATCTTAAACAGATTCAAAGATTATCATCTAAACTTGGTACACCTCGAGGTACTGCTCAGGATGAACAGAAGCTTAATAATCTGGTAGAGGAAACAACAACGAAATTCAAAATCTTAGGAGATGAAATCAAATTGTTAAGAGACTGGGATCCTAGCAATCTTAAGGCAACTCAGAAGTTTACTCAACGGAACTTAGTCAAAGAATTTGGTGGCATTTTAGATGAGTTCCGACATGCTCAACGAGAGATTGCTTCTAAAGAAAGAGAACTAAATTTGAAATCAGCTGAGGCAACTGGTGCAAGTACCAATTCGGCTGCATTAAATGAAGAAGAGTCGTCACGGAATGTAGATGAGCGTACTCCTCTAATACAAGAACAACAAATACAACCACACCGATTACAATCCCAAGTATTGGATATTGTATCACAAAATGAAGTTGAATTTAATAATGGTATTATAGAAGAACGGGAAAGTGAAATTCAAAACATCGAACAAGGGATTCTTGAAATCAATGCCATTTTTAAGGATTTGGGTACTTTAGTAACTGAGCAGGGGACTCAAATTGATGCTGTTGAGGATAATATAGCTAATTTGGCAACCCATACTGAAAATGCATCTAAGCAGTTGATTAAAGCTGATCAGTATCAAAGAGCAAGAGGGAAATGGTCATGTATAGCTTTGGTAGTTCTGAGTGTTATCGTATTAATAGTGACATTAGCTATTGTGAGTTAAGCAGAAAGCAAACAATAAGCTTAGTTGTTTGTTTAATTTTTAGATCAAGATCGTCGATAGTTGGATTTTTTTGTTTGACTTTTTTAGTTTTTCTGTAGTTGCATTCTGTGTTCATGTTCATGCAAAAAAATGTGTCACTAATAGCTTAGTGTTTGCTTTATAATTTATTTATTTGTTCACATGACATAGTATCAGAGCCTTTAAAACTATCCAAGTCATTGAAATGGATAAATCGGTTTTTCTATTTAGTCGAGTCTCAGTTTCTATTGCTTGTCTTGTAAATAAATTTCAGGCTATAAGGATCGTATTTTAATTTTTATTTGTTCGATTTATTCTATTCAGTTGGAGTATGGCTTTATTCTACTTTATTTATATAATCTACAACAATGTCAACAAAAAAAAAAAAATCCCATAGCTAATCGTTTGTTTTACATTCTTTCATGTGAAACGATTCACCCCACCAAGATTTTCTCTAAAATGTATTACATCCACAATCGCTATCACTACTGCCAATTGTTGACATCTTTCTTATTATTATTAAGTTGGACTCTAGTGCCAGTATCAGCTCTATTGCAGCTTCCTGTTATAACCGAATACGATAATAAAACCAACATTAATCATGATGGAGGAAACATCAAACAATTATTCTCTGATCCAAGAAATCTTAATGTAGACTCAGTAAAACAGTATTCTGGTTACATAGATGTTGGAACGAACGCTGATCACCATATGTTCTTTTGGTTTTTTGAATCTAGGTCCCAGCCATCAACTGATCCTGTTGTTTTATGGTTAAATGGTGGACCTGGATGTAGCTCACTTGAAGGAATGTTATTTGAGAATGGTCCTTCAAGAGTTAATTCCAATTTAGAACTTAGTAGAAATCCATTTTCTTGGAATAGTAAAGCTAATGTAATATTTCTTGATCAACCAATTGGAACTGGAATGTCATACTCACCTTCGAGGGAACAAATTCATACTACTGCTGATGCCGCTGCTGATGTATATGCTTTCTTGGAACAATTTTTCCGTCGCTTCCCGCAATATGCTTCTCATAATTTCCATATAGCTGGAGAATCATATGCAGGACATTATATCCCAGTGTTCAGTCAATATATTATATCACAGCCAAACCGTAACTTTAATTTATCTTCGGTTATGATAGGTAATGGGTTAACTGACCCATTAACTCAATATAACTATTATGAACCGATGGCTTGTGGTGGAGGTGGTGCCGCGGCAGTCCTCGATTATTTTACCTGTGGTCAGATGAATAGTAATCTTCCATCATGTTTGAATCAAATTCGTGACTGTTATGCTAGTCCTAATCCTAATAGCAATTCCGCATGTTTTTATGGAACTATCTCATGTAGTAGTAGCCAGTTAGCTCCTTATCAGCGATCGGGTCAAAATGTTTATGATGTGAGGTCACAATGCGAAACTGGCAGTGGTGGTCTATGCTATTTAGCTCTTGATTATGTACAGCGGTACTTAGATCAAGATTCAGTTAAGGTGGCCATTGGTGCAGATAATTCCATCTCATTCCAAAATTGTAATAATGGAATTAATTCAGATTTTATTAATCATGGTGATTGGATGTTGCCAGAACAAAGAAATGTTGCTAAATTATTAGATGCTGGAGTTCCTGTCTTAATTTATGCCGGTGATAAAGATTTCATATGCAATTGGTTAGGAAATCAAGCTTGGACACATAACTTAGACTGGAAGGGAAGATCTAAATTTCAGGCTGCTCCGGTCAAGCCATGGATTACGTCACGGGGTGTTCATGCTGGTGATGTCACCAATTCAGAGTATTTCACATTTTTGCGAATATATGATGCTGGTCATTTAGTTCCTCATGATCAACCGGAGAATTCCATGCATATGCTTAATTCTTGGTTAGCTCGCGATTTTTCTCTACAGAAAAGGTTATAAATAAAATATGTTGCTGTGTGTTCTTGTTACTTCATATACAGTCTGCCTCTGGCAGTTGTGGGCTGCCTATTCTGAATAGCTTCCTTTTTGAATCGGAGAGTCAGTCGTTAGATATGGGCATTGATAGAACAAAGTACATTGTTCTCAATGTTCACCAATCAGTTCCATTAACTTTGTTCTAGAGATGTATGGATATTTTGATTTTAGCCTGACACAAATTTAAATGCAGAAGAGGGATTTTCATTATTGTTGCTTATACCGCGATGTCTTAAAAAAAGCAATCACGAGGAAAAGGAATAAGGTTCAGAGACCAATAGACCATCCAATGCGAGAATCTTTGGAGTGACAGAACAACAATAATACTACTCTCCACTGATCTCTACTCTATATATTGTTTCAGATCCCGCACATCGATAAATGTGCCGGATTGATTACCTGCATCTCACTTAAAGCTTATGCAGGGCACAGGTTGTAACTTAAACTGTCAACAATCTACCGTTATGCTGAAACTTTAGTTCGGCCGCTACTTTACGAACGACGGCCTCGGTAAGGATGATCTACATGACATTTGTATGCTTTAGGCTAAGTGTAGGCAATTGTCATGTTAAAAGCCAGAAATAGAACACCATTCCAAGCAATAACAGTTCCTATACAATGAGATGAATTGAGAGGTATACGCCCAGTAGCTATTAGGAGATAGGATTGAACGGGATTTTTAAAAGATAAGGTTCTGGCTGCTTTCAGTATCATGGGTTGGTTAAATATAGTAGATCTATCAGCCATCAGGAGCGTCGTTGACTCACAGCTAACCATTAGAAACATAAAAGATCTACATGGATTATCAAGAATCTTCTGGAGATAAAACACATGTGTAAATTTGAACTCTGCCAACCTATTTACTGCCTCTTAACCGCCCGCCTCCGACTGCGAAGCTCGAGAGATCCCAATTACCTCTTCTGCCTTCGACGACAGGGAAAGACGCATATCCAGCTCTCGGAGCAAAGAGTCACTCTCCCAAGTATTTTACTTCTCGAGCATAGAGAGAACCAGAGATCTGGCAGACGAAGGTAAACGTGAAACCATGGAGAAATGGACCGCAGAGGGCGGGACTGATAAGAGTCAATCTCTAAGGGAGTGTTTCTGTAGTCCACAACTATTTACTAATACTAATGGCTGCTACTTATTTGAGGCCAAAATTCTGGTGTCAAAACCTCAAAGTTATACTCCCCAGATGGTCGGAACTCTGGGTTACACCACTAATTGATCTATCGCCCAATCCTTGTCTTGTCAGTAACTGATTTTGAAGGGACCAGGCACAATCCAAGATCCCAAACAGAGCTAGAGAACGGAGTTAGGGAGGGGGCCTACTTCCCACTGCAAGGTACGTACGTCGCCGATTATCAGCTGTTCCAATTAACAAGTGCGCGCATTCGTAGACTTAATGCAAGATTATGCAAAGTAGCCCCCCAACATTACTTCATTATGACGATAATAAACCAACATAAATAGATAGAATATTTCTTGTGATGGCTATAAAACCCCGTTTCACACTACCGACTCCTTGTGCGGAGCAGAGCAGTTACGCGGTGGTTAAAATTACTTGAGCTTAAAAGACTCAAGTTCTCACTGTCGATGATCAAGTCATGCATCACCACGGACTGCTGCCTCCAGCGGCCGTAAGCCCAGACCACACCCTAGGTCTCGCTGCCCGAGCTAAAGTTAACTTATCGTTAATTGGTCTGGTGCATGGGCCAGCCGAAATGCAATTGTTTGTTCCAAATTGAGATAACTCACCACCAGCCACCAAGAACATTATATTAGCAGCTGCAGGAGGCGAGGCCAAAGCGGTAGCTATTAGGTGGTCAATCCGGTTGCAATGGGAAAATAGCGTCGAAACTCCCCCACTAACTTATCTAGCTCATGCCCATTGCAGTAATATCCGTTTTGTATCAGCACTAGCTAACGCCACACCGAGGATGTAGCCGATATACGCGCGCACCGGCATTATACTACTCGTATACTACTTATGTTTACCTCAAACGTCATAAGTATATAATGGAGCCGTATGCCCCGGAGTATATATATATACGTACGTATATAAACTTGATTCGATTCAACTTTCTTTTACATTTCTGCCATAATTGAAGGTGAGATTGTGTGTTAGTTTTGTTTATTGGCATATTTTTGAGGTGATAATATATCAATCTTTTCAAGGCCTTATTTAGGTTATAGATTTTTGTTTGGTTAAGGTAAAAAAGAGAAGGCAGGTTAATCATTTCTTGGTTTAACTTGTTCTGGGTATTTTCTTTGACTATCACGAATTCAGTCTTGGTCCCCTCTCTCGGTTATCTCTCTTGTTCTAAGTCAGTTCATTCGGTTCATCCAGTTTCTCTCTTATCTCATTCGCTACTGTCTAGATTTGGTTTGTTAGCTTAATATCTTAATATCTATCAAGTTGTTTAACGTAATTTCATTTTCTTTTTGATTGGGTGTATCATTATAATCATTTATATCATTATTGTCTGATTGTCTGATTGTTATTATAGCATCATGAAGTTTAACAATAATAGCGCCGCTGGTGCTGCTACTTTGGCATTGTCATTTCTATCATCTGCTTCAGCTCTTCGTTTACCTTTTTTGGGTGATGTTTCTTCTGAAAGCTCTTCTTCTATTGAACAAGTTAAATTCCAATTCCCAAGTGAACTGGGGAACCTTAATGGACTTAGTAGTTATGCTCATATTGATAGAAGTCAAGTTGTTCATCTTATGGAAAAGTTAGCTAATGATCTTGGTCAATCATGGCATGATGTTCCTTCTGCTGCTATTGATGCTTGGTATGAAGTTCTTAAATCAACTCCTCAAGCTTTCCCTCAATTGCGCAAAGAATTGACTCGTCAATTGAACTTAGCTAGAGAGAAGAATATGCCTATTACTGAGTTGTTGGATTTCAGTTGGATCTCTGATGATGATGATAAAAAACATCATAATACGTCTCATCATCATAAGGACAAACCATATAAGGGCAAGAAACCTCATCATCATAAGGGTAAACCTCACCATGATAAACCTCATCACGAAAAGGTTTCTTCCTCTTCTATTGGAAATTCTAGACCTGAAGTAGAATGGATTCATATTGTTGAGAATGATAAATTCCCTGCTCATACTCTTAAAGTAAAATCTCCTGAATCTTTAGGAGTTGATACTGTTAAGCAATACTCAGGTTATCTTGATGATTCGGAACAAGATAAACATTATTTTTATTGGTTTTTTGAAAGTCGTAATGATCCTAAAAATGATCCGGTTGTTTTATGGTTAAACGGTGGTCCAGGTTGTTCTTCTTTAACTGGATTATTCTTTGAATTAGGTCCAGCCTCTATTGGTTCTGATCTTAAACCAATTCATAACCCTTATTCTTGGAATAGTAACGCTAGTGTTATTTTCCTTGATCAACCGGTAAATACAGGTTATTCTTATTCTGATTCTTCTCAGGTTTCTGATACTGTTACTGCTGGTAAAGATGTTTATGCATTTTTATCACTTTTTTTCCAACAATTTCCTGAATATAATAATGATCTTCCTTTCCATATTGCTGGCGAATCTTATGCTGGTCATTATATTCCTGTATTTGCTTCAGAAATTCTCTCTCATGAAGATAGAATTTTTAATCTAACATCTATTTTAATTGGTAATGGTTTAACTGATCCTCTTCATCAATATGATTATTATGAACCTATGGCTTGTGGTAAAGGTGGTGAACCTTCTGTTCTTTCTGAAGAGGACTGTCAAGGTATGGTTAATGCTCAACCCCGTTGTAATAATCTGATAAATGCTTGTTATAATACTCAATCTTCTTGGACTTGTGTACCTGCTACTGTTTATTGTAATAATGCTATGATGGGTCCTTATCAACGTACTGGAAGAAATGTTTATGATATTCGAACTGATTGTGAAGGTGGTAATCTTTGTTATACTAATCTAGAAGAAATTGATAAATATCTTAATCTCCCTGAAGTTAAAGCTGCTGTTGGTGCTGAAGTTGATACTTATACTAGTTGTAATTTTGATACAAATCGAAATTTTGTTTTTGCTGGTGATTGGATGAAACCATATTATACTAGTGTTATTGATTTGTTGGAAAAAGATATTCCTGTTTTGATTTATGCTGGTGATAAGGATTTTATTTGTAATTGGCTTGGTAATGAAGCTTGGTCAAAACAGTTAGATTGGTCTGGTTCGGACGAATTTTCTAAATCTCCTCTTATTCCTTGGACTTTTAATGGTAAAGAAGTAGGACAAGTTAGAAATGCTGGTTCTCATTTCACCTTTTTAAGGGTTTATGGAGCTGGTCATATGGTACCTTATGATCAACCTGAAGCTTCTCTTGATTTACTTAACAGATGGATTAGTGGTGATTTCACTTACAACTAAACACACATAGTACTTTTTCTTTTCTTCTTTTACTCTATGTAGTCTTAAACATATATATTTATCTTGTAATTTGTTCAAAATCTATTCTGCACAGTTGTGGTCTGGAGCAAACTCGAGTGTACCAGAAGAAAGCACAGCTCCAAGCTAGGGGTCTATGGGGCGTAGTCATAACCGTCGGAGACAATGCCTCCGGCGGCTGGGGCTAAGCGTACCAAGTCGCTTATCGGAAGAACAAAGTGCAGCTCCTCGCAAAGCGAGTTACGGAATCAACCCCAGCCGCCGTAGCCGCCGGTCGGAAGCTTAGACAGTAAATTAGCGCTTATCGGTCGTGTGTGTGAACTTGTGTGTGTGCACATGTGCCAAGTTCACACACACGATGCGGCGTTCTCTGAAAAGGGTAAACAAAATACAAGAGATAAGAGATAAGGAGGATAAAGATAAGGATATATCGTACCACCTTCCTTTTTTTCCGTCGGATTCTGCTCAGATTGACGCAGTGAGAATTATCGCCTTCAAAATGTTATGACTGATATTTCAGTTATTATATTAATTCAGTTATATAAAAAAATTTTGATAATTTTTTAAAATTACCATGCGATAAGAGAAAGATAAGTAACTGATAACAAAAAAAAAATGACTAGAGACTTTTTTTTCCTCCTAGTTTAGAATAATATAATAAAATAACAAAAACAAAAATAATAAATAATAGAAGTAAACGTGAGTTAAAAATAGAGTGGAAGATAACAAGTTGAAGTAAAGATAAGAATGAATCAGTCATCCAGCCGCTTTCTTTTTCTATAGACTTCATAGATAGAAAAGATAATAAAAAATTCAAGATCAACTGACGTATTCATTTCCATTCACCTTAATATTGTTTTATAGTAGTTGAGACAGTTTAACCAACTCAAGTTGGTTAAAAAATAATTGAGTTTTCTCCAAAAAAATAAAATAAGAAACCCCATTATCATATGCCCCACCACTCCTTTTTAACAGATTTTTGTTGAGTCAATCAGCGGCTATCAAATCATAAACCGCTCCACTTCATCAATCCTTCACTCACTATAGTTTCCCCCTTTAATATCCTTCATAATCTGATACAGAAGAAGATTCTGATGATTCTAACGATAATGATGTAGTCGAACTACTTGATATACTACTACTACTCGCAGTAGATGTAACAACTGGTCTAGGAACTTCTGAATTCGATACTGATGATGAAATAGAATTTGAATTCTTATTATTATTAAAATGATAATGTCGATTACCTGAATTACCATTATGATTATTCTTATACCACCAAGCCTTTTCTTCTATACATGCCCCTCCATTGCAGCCGCATTGTAAATGATGAGTAGTATCAGTCATAGAATCCTGCATAATTAAAGAAGGATGATGAGAAGGAATATCATTTCCAGAAGGTTTTGAACCTTTAGGAATATAAATATTATCCATAATAGAATCGAGACGTGTTGAATCCATGATTAATGATACTTGTTATGTAATAAATATAAGATGTCTGATCTGATCTGATTCTTCCTTTAAGTTATAGTGAACTTTTTGTATATAGATATAAACGCAAAACCTCAATAGATGAAATCAAAATTCAAATCAATTGAGGAATAGATTTAAAAACTACGGATAATCTTGTTGATTTATATATATTTTCTATCCTACTTATCTAGATGTTACCTGTCTAAAAGTTTTTACCTGGTAAGTTGGTAACAGTTAGTACGTATATTTTCTTTTTGTTCCTTTGGGGATATCCTTGGTTGTGTTTGCTTTTTATATCTTTTCTTTTTTCTACCTAACCTACATATGATTGAATATGAAATAAATGAGCGAATGTTAAAAATGATGAGCACGCACACTCGCATCAAAATGGAGCGGCAATAGCCGCTGAACCGTGAAATGAAATCAGTATGAAAAGAAACATAATAATCATATATGAGAGATGTCATTCGAGCGAGAGACCATGCCCCCAAACCCCTACCGTTTGCTTCACTCTAAAACTGGAGTAATTTCGGTGTCTGGGGCTGATGAGAGACTGCCAACATTAACTTCAGAGCCAAGAAAAAAAGTTGTGTACCTATACATATAAGCCGCAGCCCTTCTAACTGGCTAGCTGGCTAACTAGCTCACAAGACCATTTAGCGTGCCAACAAACCAGTCAACAGTCGGCCCCATATGACCTTCAACTCAGCTAATTAGGATACCCCCGCCTCTCCTAAGTAAGATCCAACCCTGCTTCTCGCGAGAATATTGAACTGCCTCTTATCCGGGGATCTGGACCTTCCCCCCAGCCGCCGAAGGCAGTGAAAAGAGAGAGGCAGTACGTAACTTCAGGCAGGGCAATAACTTGCCGTTGGGCAAATGACAACTGTAAAATAAACATATGTTATGGGTTAGGAAGTGTAACACTTTTTAACCTGTGTAACGGTTTAACTTTAACGTTAGTTAATGTTAGTTAAGGGTTAGTTTGTACATGCATGTCATTGCTAAAGAAGGGATATATTCCGAGTGATAATAAACACCCATATTAGGTGGTACGATGCTATCTATAAAGTAAGAAATACATCATTTTTTAAGCAAATATCTTGAAATGTTCAATATAGATTCTCATATATCTATTACATCGGGCAATGTATTTTTTTTAGATGTTTATACATTTTTTTTCTATATCTTTACAAGTTGAACTCTGTCAAATAGATATTCAGCAGCATGTTTAGGTATTGTATTGCACCTTAGTTAACATTTAAAATAGGTAACAAATATTTTAGTTATTAGGGTTTTCTTCCAAATCAGTGTAATAGACCCTAACCCATTTCTCACTTAGTGCGCCATGTGTTAACTTGGAGGTGGGAAGGTTAAGGGTAAATATACTATTGCGTAGTGAGGTTAAGGGTAAATATACTATTTATTTTTTCCCCTGAAAAAAAACGCCATATTTTTTAAAATATGGTTAAAGTTTGATGTTTAACCTGGTTAGGTATCTTCTCCTCATCAGGAAGAAGGCAGTCTTTGTTGAGAAAACGTCAGAAATTGCGATATGTAATATTTTGACGTTATTACTGCGGAGATCCTTTTGTCGGCCGGCAGGTTTTTTTCTAACTCGAGTTCTTTAACCGATGCTCGACCGAGCGAGAGCTGAGGTGGAGGCATAAGTACGAAGAGGCGGCACAGTTTCGCTCGGTCTTCAAAACTCTGATTTTTAAGCTGCGAGAAGTCCACGATCTGAGTTATTTTTGTTTAAAACCTCCTGATTGCTCTTCTCCGGTGCATGGTCTCATCACACCCAGATATATTACGTAACATGCCGTATTACGGTCATCGATGCATGCACGATATCTTAGACTTAAGTTATGGAGTGAGTGTGATGATGTCTTGTTCAAACGGAATTGGTTCAACAGAAGGAAACGTGAAAAATATGGGGTGCATCACTACATGATGTTGAGGAAAAATATGGAACCAGCTAGTTAGATCTATCGATGGGGATCGAGCCCGCAAGCACGGCGTGCATGGCGGGTATTCATTATCACATGATTTGATTCTCAAATTAATTAATTAAGTAATTAGATTTAATTTTTCGGTGGTTCGTTCCATCGATTCGAATTTCAGATCAGCATAAAAATCTTAAATAACATTGACTTTTTGGCAAGAAAAATTATTTTTGCTACATATAATTCAGCAATATAATCTTGTTAGTTTAAGTGTCTTGGTTAGTTTTGGAATGACGAAATTGACTCAGTTTAATTTCAGCGACTCCTGGCCATTTTAAGAAATTCCCTCATTTTATGTTATTGTGGAGAAATCGTCGATGAATCGAGATCAAAACAATTTTGAATTTCATGCGAGTTTTAGCCGCAGCAAAGATTTTAATTTCCCTCATCGCGTAATAACAGCTCATATGATAAAAAGTTACATGTATAATTACAGTCGTTACGTAATACAGCTACTGAATCATAGTGACCATAATGTTATTTCTGATTTGATCTGTTCTTTGAGTTGCGCCTCTGGCAGCTGGAGCTCTCTGACGGATTCTGATCCGCAAGCTGTTAGAGGCACAGACGGGCCGAAGCAATTAGTGAGGCCAAACCTTACACGGTAAGTCATAATGTTATTTCTGATTTGATCTGTTCTTTGAGTTGCGCCCCTGGCAGCTGGAGCTCTCTGACGGATTCTGACGGATTCTGATCCACAAGCTGTTTGAGGCACTAGACGGGCCGATCTTGCAATTAATGAGGCAAACCTTACACGGTAAGTTACCGCAGTTAAGTTACAATTATACGCGCGGCAAAATTAGAGCCGCAGCCATATTGCCCCGCGTTCCTTCCCCACCAAAAAAGTTGTCCTCTTAGAGACTTCATAATTCCTGATTAGGAAATCGATTAACTTTCCTATAAATTGACTGAAGACTTTTCGTGCGTGACCATCATTTGCATGATCGATGTTATTTTTAGTTGCGAAACTTACGATGTTATAGCCTTCCTGTACCATCCAAAGCGATTTCATTATTATCATTTAACATTAAGAGCAACTTATAATGTAACTATCAACCCAACAATGGAAACATTTTAGCTTGCATCTGTGTACTTACCAAATGTCTAACTGTTATTAGCTATGTTTCGTCTGACCGTATGTGTTGCAAGGTACACTAGCTCAGTCAGATCAATACGAAACTCCAGTATAATTTTAGCAGCTTATCCAAAAATAGATAACTTTGATCCTGAATGGTTCGCGGAGATGATAGAAATTATATAAAATTTATAGAATTACTAAAATAAAATGATAGCATACAGCTTTACTAGATCAAATTAGAAGATCCCGAATTATTCAAAATTTCTGATGATATATATCAGGAGCGAAATAGTAATAGACAAAAATTTAAGTGGATTAATTGAAAATGATAAAACCACATTTACCTTATGATACATTCTCATCTTGACTTTACATAGTATTTAATATATAAAGTGTTAAATACTGAAACTAAGCTCACAGAGTTAGGGGTATTAGGCCAGGTGGTAATTTCTTATCTCTCTTGGTCATTTCACTACTGCTGAGTGTAACTATTTTCTTTGTTGTCCCCCGTTCGGGAACAGCAAGATCGTTGTTTTCTCCATTAGAGTAAGAAAGATAAGATAAGATCTTGTGAGGCTTAGATATCACGATTAACAAATTCTCAATGCATGCACCTAGCCAAAAGACCTCGTATCCTCAGCACAGACATAATCGAGGGAGAGCGTAGTAATCCTCGTATGCCCAGACTTCTAGCTCTAAGCTCGAGGTAGTCCTGGGGAAAAAAATAGGTTATGTTTTCATTGTTTTGTTCTCTATTGGTAATGTTTCTTCTTTATTCTCGGCTGCTTAACTCTCGCGCAGGTTCTCCAACATAGTGAAAACTGAGATCTGGGCTTTGCCCGACCACGACGACTGCGGGGCAGCCATATTTTGAGTGGTGAAACGGACCAAAAGTGATCTCTCAAACCTTGGATCTGGAAAACGTGAAATTCCGAACTATGTAAAACATGTACGTATGCGTATAATATATAGTGAAGATTTCTGGCTATTAGGGGAATAGAAAAGGGAGGTTGTGGAGGAAGAAGAATGAGGATAGTCCACATGGTTGTAGTACAACATATATAAAAAACACAGCGCAACACATAACTGATTGGTTTATTAAATTTTAAATTGATTTTCTCTTCTGGCTTAAGCATTTTTTATTTCTCCAGATATGGTTTGGCAAGAGCATCTATTTCTTCCAATGATTTATGGGCAAAATAACGTACATCAACATCACCATCTTCAGTCATTCTTTCCAATCTAGGAATAATAGTTTGTGTAATAATTTCTTTGGCTAATGGAGAGATCGGTTCAGTCGTATTACTATCAACCTTGGAATCCTTTGCAGTAACATCCTCAGCAGCAGTAGTAGTAGTAGTAGTAGAAGTAGTAGTAGTAGTAGTAGTAGTAGTAGTATCCGCAGCAGCTCTTG
Source organism: Sugiyamaella castrensis (assembly GCA_030583505.1). Lineage (NCBI taxonomy): Eukaryota > Fungi > Ascomycota > Dipodascomycetes > Dipodascales > Trichomonascaceae > Sugiyamaella > Sugiyamaella castrensis. The sequence continues at coordinate 47,815 of JAJMIF010000086.1, forward strand.
CAGCACTACCAGCACCAACACCACTATTATTACCACCCTCTTTCCAAGTTAAACAAGTTTCTGCTAAAACTTTGAATGATTTTGCAATATTGAATCGAATATTAGGAATAGGATCATCAATAAGACTAATAATAAAAGGTAAAATCGAATCAGTTATAGCAGCTTGATCCATAACGGGAATTAAAGTAGTAATAGCAAATAAAGCAGTTAGCCGATAAAGATAATTCGAATTCTCAGCCACAGCAATAACATTTTGAATTATCTCATCCTTAGCCCATTGAACACCAAATACTTCAGTTAATTTACGTAAATTCAAAGTAGCTGCTTCTCGAATTGAAAATACACTATCCCAAAGCCATGTCATACAAAGAGGACCTAATTCTTTATCAAAAAATGAAACCCCCAATTGTTCAGCTAAAAGTGGAATATATTCAATAATTGCTAATCGAACTCTCCATTGTTTATCCTTAGCTAATTCACTAATTGCCGGCAATAATGATTTAGATAATAACTCAATGCCAATCACTTCATTAACAATTTTCAATTTAGATATAATATTCAATCGAACATCAGGAAAATCATCTTTAAGCATTTGTAAAAATGTAGGTAACAGATATTGGGTTGTTTTTTCCTTTTTTAATAATGGAGCCAATCTGCTAATCTCAGATGCTAAAGCAGCTCGAACATGTTGAGATGAATCTTCTGCTAACACTTCAACTTGTGGAATGATTTCAGATAGTATAACATCAAGTGGAATCAAACTACAAAATCCAGGAATCTGTTTTGAAATAGCAGTACGAACTTCGGCTTCAGGATCTTTCATAAGTTGAACAAAAGCAGGAGCAAATTTTTCTCTTAATTCAGAACTGTCCAAACTTATAGCAAGTCTTTCAAAACGATCAGCTGCCATATATCGAACTCTCCATGATTTATCAATGAAAAGTTTAATAGTTAAATTAATAAGTTCGGAATTATATTTAGTGATTCCTTCTGTTTTAAGAGCTTCTGCAATTGCAATTAATACATCAACTGATAAAAGTCTTACTGAATCTTGATCATCTATAATCTGTGAATTAAACATTGAATGTAAAGTAGAATTCTCATCAAAATCAATAACTGGTAAAGCATTAATTAATTTTGGTAAACTGCTTGCAGCAGCACGCCTAACCATTGGTGCTTCATCTTCAGTTAAACCTTTATACAATGATAATAAATCTTGTTGTTCATTTGGTGATGTCAATTTCGAAATAGCTGCCGCATATAATCCAGTAGCTGATACACGACTCGTGAACCAATCAGTTGAAGATAGTCTAGTAATAAGAGGCAAAAAATGTTCAACAACCTGCGGTGGTGAGAATGCTTCACAGATTTTATTTAAAGATTCCACAGCTTTATCTCTAACAACTGGTTCTTCGGCTCCTGATAATGCTTCCAAAGCAGGAATCAATACATGGGCATAGTCTGCACCTCCTACATATGGGATAAATCCACCCAATTCTTCAGCTAAAACTGTCAAAACTTCATCTTCATCTTCTTGTGTAACTTCTTCTAGAAATGGTACTAATTCTGTTCTTGTTCTTTCTTTTCCCAAAGCAAGAGCAATGGTTGATAACCTTCTCATTGCATTTAATCTGAAAGTCACATCATCATGCTATAAATGTTAGATTCGTTAGCCCACGGACGCCATCTCTTAGCCTCCGGCGGCTGGGGCTATGCCCCAGACCCCATGGCTCGCTTCGCTCGAAGTTAAAATTGTGATGGTCCCTCTCACGTGGTAAATTATCCTGTGCTTTTCAAAACCTTGGGTCTACCACATGTATACAGACAGAGAAACAGCCACGGAAGATATCCAAGCAAAGAGAACTCAGGACATTAAACTTGCAGAAACCGGGACCCGGGACCGTACAAACCACATGGTACTTCCTACCTTTAGTTCATCTAATAGTAATGCCAAGGGATACAATTCATCTGACGCCGCGGGTGATGCCGTCGTTACAGGATCCATTGTTATTTTAAAAAATAAGAAAAGAATAAAAACCACAAAAGATATATAAACTCAGCTCTCCTTCTTCTCCAAAAGAAAATTCTCTCAATTGATTTACAAAAATATATTGAAAAGAAGGAAGGAGAGAGGTAGATACAGAGAGATAAACACACAAAGACTGACACAGAGAACTGACAAGAGACGGAGAACAGAGCTAGATTTGAAAAAGACAGGAGTAGAGTATACAAACAAACAGAGAGTACGTGTAATCGATTTCCTCTTTTATACTCCTCTACTAATAACAATTGTGTATGTCTTCTTAAATTATTGAAAATATAAAAATCAATTGCTCTTGGTATTTCTGGTGATTCGGTCTCTTCGTTTTGTCGATTGTTGAATCTTTGTCGTGTGGACGTGTTTGTTGCTCAAAAAAAGAAGCGAACCGACACAGAAAAAATGCTGATACCCCCATATTCTTTAAAAGGTTCTTCTATAGGCGGTGATGGCTGCAGAACGGCTGCTTCTGAAAGGGCTAGAATGGCTGCATTTGTTGAGCTGAGCGACTAAAAGCAACTCGATCTTATCTTCGAGTTAAGTGATCCCAGAAATCTACCCCTGGGCCTACGTTCCAGCTGCCGGAGGCACAGGTCCCTTGAGTTGGACACCAAAATCTTCTGAATTTTTGATGGTTCTCAGTCGTGATTAAACCATCTTGGACAGAGACTCATAATAATCTAATTAATGAATTTCCCTAACCACTAGTTATCTCGGGGTTGTCATCATGCGACGAAATTATTGTATGAATATGAATGCTTGTAAAGGACTGTTTGGTGTGCTCTTGTTCTCGGTTTTTTTTTGTTTTTTTTCTGCCTCCTCACTTCGCTCGAGATCTTTGGCTGAGCAAAAGGTATATAGCTCTAGGGTCTGTTCCTAGCCATAGTTTAGATGTAGTAATCAAAAATATATATATTATTAAATATTTAAGTATATTGTTAGATAGAGGTCGGACGGAACATTATTCAGACTAGCATCGCACGTTGTTTGTCCCACTGTCCCGCTGGTTGACTATTCTCAATGGTTTAGTCTTCGCACTTCACGCTCAATAGATTCCAGCAGCCGGAGGCCGATAGTCAAAGAATGTCGGGTCCAAAGCATATTAATTACAACGAATATGTCTCTATTATTACTTTTCTTTTCTTATATGCAAAAACAACTTTCCTTTACCTATATGGAGCATCAGCATCAAGTCCATATTGAATTTCTTGTTCCCATTTATCTCCATTTGCTAAAAGTTTTTCCTTATTATAAAGTAATTCTTCTCTAGTTTCAGTTGAATATTCAACATTAGGAGTTTCAACAATAGCATCCACTGGGCATGACTCTTGACAATATCCACAATAAATACATTTGGTCATATCAATATCATATTTAGTAGTTCTTCTAGATCCATCAACTCGTTCTTCTGCTTCAATAGTAATAGCTAAAGCAGGACAAATAGCTTCACAAAGTTTACAAGCAATACATCTTTCTTCACCAGAAGGATATCTTCTTAAAGCATGTTCTCCACGGAATCGGGGAGAAACAGGACCTTTTTCAAATGGATAATAGATAGTATAAGGAGCTCGGAAATATTGTTCAAGAACAACCCACATTCCTCTAAACATTTCTGCTAATAGGAAATATTTAGTAGCTTTATCCAAAGCACTTTCGTGAGATTCATCCCAAGTAGGAGGTCGATGTATACGATATCCAACTGGTGGTACACCTTGTTCAGTACCACCTGCTACATTATGAAAGCCTAATTGTGATGATGATCTATTGATAATACAATTTATTGGAGAAATGCTATTGGACGAGATCAAAACACGACGACCAACTCCATTCAAGGGAACAACAGAAGAATTCACCAAAGATCTGAACATTTTGATTGATGCTAACCAAAAGAAAAAACCTACAATGTTGATAATATAATCAATCTGTTGATACTATTCCCAATTAAATCCTATAAAATCCAATTAAACCCAATGAATAAATATTCAAATCGTGATAATAAAAATGCTGAACTTATGGAAAAGTCCAAATAGATTAATGGTTGATATGTTAATAATAGGTTTTGATAGGTTGATAACTAGTTGTACTGTTACACGAAGTGAAAATATGTCCAACCAACCGCTCTTCGTCCTGTCCGGCTGCTACTCCCCCGGCCAGTTGTCAGTTTCACAGGTCAAACCTTGAACCCTCCGCCAGTCACCGTTGGGAGCAATTAGTTAACCGTTAACGATGATTGGTTGAAAATTTGTTACTGGTAAAGCTAAGTTTAGGGTTTATATGCCGCACCCGCCGCGTTCGCTTATGCAGGAGAGGTCAAATATTTTCCCCAGATTATTTTACCTCCGACGGCTGGGGAGCAGCCACAGGCCCCTGGGTTCGCTTCAAATATTTCTTGATTGTTTTGCCCCGGACCCCATTGCTATTCCCCCTGACCGTTTTGCCTCCCCCCAGACCCCGCTTCGTTCGAGGGTAAGTTCGTGTTACTACCAAGAGCAAATGGATTCTGGGGCAAACGAGTCAAAACTTTGTGAGTGAGTGCTAGCATAATAATAATAATAATAATAAATATTGGTACCTAGGAATCCTAGCCACGGCTAAGCAGAGCTCTAGCTACTGTTAAGCTAACCTCTGCCGGACGGAGACCGTGATCTCTATTCAATATGGTCCCTGCATGTACTCCCTGTACCTTGGTGACCCAAGCATTTGCCATGGCACTGGAAATTCAACGCTAAAAAAACTCTACGGGGCTATGCCAATGCCCGACGTAGATCCTAAAAGTCCTTTATGAGATTCATCGCAATGTCGATTAGGGGAGTGAAAAACACCCTTCCCGTTCGTTTTTCTTAGAAACAACTATATTAGTATCATAAAAACATTAGTAGTTTCATAATTTTCTACTTTAAATTAAGAAATATTTTATCTTGTTTTATCATAATCTCGTAATTCTGTTAATTTATTAAGATTTTGAGACGGATATACGAATACGCAAATTATCGGGAGTCAATTCAAGTGTGGTCAAGGGTTAAATTCAGGGTTTATATTGCATAAATATACCACAAACCCCAAAACCCCAGAAGGGCGGCAGTGGATGGTGAAGTTTGTGAAGTCATTAAACTGGATATTCTTTGATAACTTTGGTTTAACGATTTCTGTTGACTAGTTTGGTGAATCTGATATTATAAACTGCAACGGTTATACCTTGGTTTTACGTATTGTTATTTCTCATCATACTTCACCTTCATTATGGAATTGGATGAACTTAATAGTTTTGGTAGATCTAAGTTAAGAGATGGGGATAGGAAGGATGAAGGGTTTGGTTCGTCTTCTCCTTCATCATCTTCTTCTACTGGTTCCTCAACAATACCAATTCCTGTAGCTACTAGAATTAAATCACAATGGTGGTACCTTCCTGCTGTTAAAGGAGTTAGTGCTATTACAAGAAATGATATGGAAACATGTTGTACCTATGTTGATTCTATTGCAGTTCCATTATATATGCAATTGGAAAGTAGTAGTTTACTTCCTGAACTTGAAGTAATTCGAGATGTTCTTGGACTTGGATATACGCGTAGGTCAAGAAGGCGATCAAATAATACTAGACGTAATAAGAGATATAATCAACAGCAATCACATAAACAACAGCAACTATCATCTTTAAAATCAGCTATACCAGGTTATAATAGTGAATCTACAAGTAATATTCGTCGAACTGATTCAACTACTAAACGAACTTCTATAGGAGGAATCATATCTAATGGAACAAATAATTCAAGTTCTTCTTATTTATTAAATATAAAAGATGATAATAATAATTATAATCATCACCAACATCAACATCAACATCAACATCAACACCAACATCAACATCAACATCAACATCAACATCAACATCAACATCAACATCAACATCAACATCAACATCAACATCAACATCGGTCATATCCTTATTCTAATCGAACAGACCGATCAGCGGCCACACCTAAATATACTTCAACTCAACTTTTCCAACAAATGCTTCCATTAGCATTAATATCTTCATGTTTAACAGCATTCATTCTACCATTATATGATGGAATGGTTGTGTATTATTTAAGATGGATCATGACTCTTATATCGGCTATCATTGGCCCTCGACTCACTGGAGGTATGTATCCTTCTTTTGGGGTATTGATATTTGGTCTTATGGTTAATAAGCCGTTAGCTATTTGTACTATAGCTTTAGGTACATGGGCGAGTTTCTTTTTAGCACTAGTCATGACCAAAGCTCTTGGTTTGAAAGGGCAGCATGAATTCGATGATTATTAAAACTCACCAGGTTCCCAACTAGCCGGGGATTAAAATGCAAGATTCCCGTCAGCTGGCACCCCTATGGTTCATCTGCGTTGACGATTCAGCGAAAGTAACGGATCAAGAGCAGCGCCAGATACAATCATTAGTCAGAATCAGAAACATCCTCATCAGGTTCATATCCAACAGGTGCTAATCCAGGCGTAAGTCCAACCCATGATGATTTCCCGGAATCAGAATTATTTGAATTCGATGATGAACCGACATTATTGGTTTTCTTTGATCTTTTAAGTGGTTCGGATTTTGACGATGCTCTTTTTTCCAATATCTTTTGTTTAATCTCTTTGAGATCTTCAGAATCGGCATTTGTTTTCTCTAAAGCAACCAGATTTTTCATTCTCTGAAGATCTTTCTTTGATTTGGCTAATTTGGGATTTAGAGATGCTTTAAGTTGTGATGATTTCTCCACCTGATTTCTTCTTGCTCGACGTTGAGCACGAGTTAATTGTTTATTCTTTTTCTTGATTGAATAATCATCATCAGGAAGAGTTTTTTCCAGGAGTCTTTCAAGTGACATGACGACGTAAATATATTGACTCAAAAGTTCCAATAAATATAAATAGATATATAGATATATATATTGATATATTGATATATTGCCTACGGGCTAGTGAAAATGGAAGAAGATGAATGTCTGAAAAAAAATTCCTGATCGACGATCTAGCGCTTAATTAATTGACCCTGGGAAGCGGCTGTGCGGCGGGGATTTGCGCCTCGCCCGCCGCATTTGGTCCCTTTTCTGGAAATGGACCCTGACTCTGCTGGTGTGCCTTTTGAAGCGTGGCCCCAGATCCTGTAGCTCACTTGGCTCGATGTAAACTCTCTGGCAGCTGGGGCGTGTCGAGAAAACTGAATATGTTGGTCCCGTATTGTTGGATAAGTTCCGTTTCCCTGGACCGCCTTCATATGGTTTTTTTCCGGTTATGCATTTGAATTTCTCAACAACGGGTCCAATCGATCGGGGTAACGTTGGGGTTAACTTATAACCAGTCAGGGAGTTGCGGGGCCGTGGCATTGGCATTGGCATTGGTGTAATGCAAAATTCCGGTATCTTAGTTGTAGAACCAGCTGTTAGCTCTAAGAGTTATATAAGAGTAAAACTAAACTAGTTACTTAGTCAGAAACTTAATGCAGGCTATACAGCAAAGCTGGTAACAAGTTAACGTTATAACTTTATTTAGCTGCTAGAGTACTTTGGTTTCAGATTGACATTGGTCACTAATTAAGTTAAAAATACCTCGGGTGACTGCAGACCCCCTGCTGTACAAGATGTATACATAACTAACTGATCGAGATCGAAAAGTTTTCGTAGTAGAAATAAATAAATGAGATTGTGTGTCTTATTTGTATAATGATATAATATATATTCCTACCCAAAAAATATTATTAAAATTAAATCAGGATTTAATTAATTTAATTTTTTCTTTTGCTTTATCGAACAAAGAAAATAATATTTTAACGACCATCCAAATGTCGAACGCAGTCCGCCTGTGATCATCTTAAATAACGGGGCAATAATGATTATGACGTTAATTAGTTCAGTACGCTACGTGGGCGTTTAACTACTGTGTACAAGATGTACAACGTAATAATAATTTATATTTAGATTACTGCAGGCACATGCTGCATGTCGCACACAGTTTTACACGAACACTAACATTAACGTCGCTATTAATAACTTGGGTTTGGGGTATAGCCGATTGATGATAAATAGAACAAAAACCTTTGCCTTCGTACTGTACTAAAACCAAACACCTATGTTAAGCGTTAGGTGTAACATATAGCTTTTAACATCTACGATGTAACTTTACTTAACCCGCAGCTGAACAGTACCTTAACTCGTTATATAGACAACTAAAGGCCTAGAGTTTTTCTCTTGCCTGGGCAAGCAGCAGCTGTTAAAAAATAGCTGCATAAAATATGCGAGTTCAAAACTTGGTAAGTTAACCCTATGTACAATGCAGTACCGCAGTAATAATTAACGTTAACTAGTTAATAATAACTAAGTTTAAAAAAAACTCTATGTGTGGTACAGCCGCAAGAGCCTCAAGCGTGCAAGCTAAGCTAGCTAGAACCTGTAACAAATCCACAACCACTTTTATAACCTTCTTCTTCTGACAAACACATACGTTCTTGACTGTTTTTCATTCTTTCATTCTTTCATTCCATTATATCTCTGCTCTCTCTGGTCTCTCTTCTGTTTGTTCTTGTTTGTTTTCATTTGAATTTAGATTATTCAGCACTTGAACTGGGGATAGGTTAGAGAAGTATTGAAACGAGTGAAACAACCAAACCAAGAAACCAAGAAACCAAGGAAGCTACAAGGCAATATATAAGAAACCACTATCAAGGTGAAGGTATTGTTAACTGAGTTGAGTTGTTAACTGTCTGTGAAATCGTACCGCTGTGTTCAGTATTCACAAAATTGAGTATTACTAATAAATAAAGGACTCAGACAACTTAGAAACTACTGACAACAAATGAAAATTAACTGATATAACTGAAATTCAACTAATAAAGGAATAATATAACTGAAATTGGGACTGAATTGACATAAACTGCTGATTACTCTTTATTGAGCTCTTCCCTATTTGACTTGTCGAGAGACAGAATCATTGTCTCTCTTGGCTTTTATTGTGAGCTTCAGTTGAGCTTTACTCTCCTGAAGCTTACAGGTGTCTTCAGTTAGCAGGACTATATTGAGGTTGATACTATATTCACGGTCATCATGTCACAGAAACCTGAGAATGCACTATTTTCTTCCTCTTCTATTGATCCATTATCTATAAATCCAATTTCAAGTTCAGATTCGAGTTTATATTCAAGTTCAAATCCAAATTCGAGTTTAGATTCAAGTTCAAGTTCAAATCCAGATTCGAGTTTAGATTCAACTTCAAGTTCAAATCCAAGTCCAAATACAAATCCAAATCCAAATCCAAATCCAAATGCTGATACGATATCTTCATTACCATTACATAGACCTCCTCCAAAATCTTCCTCAAGAAACAGAAATGCCAGCTCTTTATCAATATCAATCCCAATAAGTCCACAAAGCATTCCTTCTCTTCCATCAGCTGGCCTCCGTCGATCTGCATCAACATTTACAAATGCTCATTCTCCCTATTTAAACAATTATAATACCGCCGCCCTCCATCAAGAGAATCCAATTTGGTATACAGATAACAATCATAATTTAACTCGACATCATAGTACTAATAGTAGTACTTTCCCCAGCAACAACAATAATAACATTTCCCAGAATTACGAGGTCATGCCTGCGGAAAATCCATATCCAAATGGTCCAATCCTTGTACGAGAACCCAATATTTATTTATTTTCTGAGCCGTCTTTAGAAACTGCCAGCCAATTTGATGTTATTATTAATGTTGCTAAAGAAGTTCCTAATCCATTTGAAATGAAAAATAGAAATAAAAGGAGATCCAGTAGTATAATAACTCCAAGAACGACAAAAACATCAACTCCGTCATTTCATCATAGTCCTTCAACGTCAACATCCCCACTAATACTCTCTTCATCGCCCTCTTCGTCATCAACGACATCATCATCATCAGCTGCAGAGGATAACTGTTTTTCACCAACGATCGAAGGTAATAGTAGCCGTAGCGGTAATAATATTAATATCAATTTAGATTCTCCCCCGAGTTCTGTGAATTCAACACCGAATTTATATGATCAAAGTCAATCAGAGGAGGATGAGAATGATGACGATTATGAAAATGAAAATGAAAATGAAAATGATGAAGATGAAGATGATGATTCTTCTACTCCTAATAATAATGATCAAAGAATTGATCATCTGAGTGTTTCGGATGGTTCTTCTTCATCCTCAACAGAATATATATACGTACCTTGGGATCATACATCCAAATTGACTCCCGATCTTTCAAGACTTACTGATATTATTTCTCATCGAAGTGCTCAAGGTAAACGAATTCTTGTTCATTGTCAATGTGGAGTTTCAAGGTCTGCCTCGCTTTTAGTGGCTTATATAATGAGACAAGATAAATCCGATCTTAACACTGCCTATGATTATGTGAAAAGGCGATCTCCTAATATATCACCTAATATGACATTAATGTTTCAATTGATAGATTGGGCTAGGATGTTAAGGCACTCCCCTGATAACCCAGACCTTGCAATTGGATTATCATCTTCAACGTCTCCTTCTCCGTCATCGTACAATGATGATCTTGTTTCTTATAATTCATCTCATTTTGGACTGGCTTCTACTCCTACTCCATCAACTCCACGAACCCCAGGAACAGTAAATCATTGACCGTTGCTCGCTAAGACCGCCGCTCACTAAGACTAGTAGTTCAATAGCATTTTTGTTTTATTTCATTTTTGTTTTATTTCGTTTTTTTCATTTCATTTTTTTCATTTTTTTTTTTTATTTTATTTGTTTTTTATTTCTCCGAGCTGGGTCTTGGTATTTAATATTCTTTCACGGTCTGGTTTTCTTTTCTGGCCAATTGCGCATTTGCTCATCTGAAAAAGCGCTCAAGCTGATATCCTAATGAACTTCGGTAATGTACAAAAATTCTATAGATTTAAATCAATTCATTTTTAACTGGTTAAATAGATTCCATTCATGCCTAGTTTCTTGCCGCATGGAATGTTATCCCTGAAATGTGTGGAAAGAGATTCCTCCGTCTATTGAGTAATTCCCTACCGCTCTGATTGAGAGGCAGAAAGACCTTATACAAGGATAGAGAGGCCTTCAAGACATGGCATTATAGCACCATCTTAACCCCGGGGCACGTCTTAACTTCGAGCAAGACGGTCTCATCACGATCTTAACCTCAAGCAGAGCGAGTATAGGAGTCTGGAGCCTAGACTAACCAGCCGCCAAACCGGGATTCAATACGATCTTAACATCGAGCCAGACGCCAGACGCCAGACGCCAGAGGCATCGAGGGCAAAAAGAAGCAACGAAGCAGCCGCCCAGAGAGAAGTAGGATAGGAGCAAACACGTTCTATGTACAGCTCTTTTCTTGTGATCTATATAGATGAGCTAATTCTACGCTCTAATGAACAATTTCCATAACAAAATAAAAACAAATAATTAAAACGAAAAGGAGAAAAAAAGGTCTGAAAGGGGAGCTAAAGAGCTAGACGTTTACTGACTTGCACATTGAACTCTTTCACCTCCAGGATGCATCTCATCTTCATCTTCATCCATTGCACCACCTCCAGATTGATATTTAGTAGGATCTACGTCAGTTAATATAACTTCTTGAGTATTGACACCTTCTGGAATTGAAGATTCATGTCTTGGAGGTAAAACGGTCTCTAAAATAGCCATTTGTTCAGGAGTTGCGAAATTATCCTTAGGAAATTCAACTTCAAATTCTACAATCATATTACCATAATTATGATGTCTGTAAGAAGGCATACCATGACCTTCAATTAATTTAATGCTACCAGGAGAAATGACTTCACCAGGAATAATATCAACTTTAAGCCATTCCCCATCTAAATGTTGAACACCAAAACTACCACCAGCCAGAGCAGTTAATAAATCGATTTTAACTTTATGAATTAAGTCATCACCACGACGTTCAAATCTTTCATGAGGTTGTTCATCAACAATAAAAATAACATCTCCAGGTATAATATTAGGACCTTGATCACCTTCACCTTGGAATACGATTTTCTGACCATTGACCATACCTTTATCAATATGAACTTGTAAAATTTTCTTTTCTTCAGTAGTCTTTTTACCTAAACAGACTTTACAACGATCTTTACTATCAATTTGTTGACCTTCACCGTTACAATCAGGACAAACGGTTTGAAATCTTTGAATGACATTACCCATTTGTCTTGTAACAAATCTCATACCATTACCTTTACAACCAGCACAAGTTTTTACAGCCCCTTCCTTACCACCTTTACCATCACAAGCTTTACATAAAACAGTTTTCTTTAAAGCTAATTTAGATACTTTGCCTTTATAAAGATCTTCTAAAGTAGCTTTAATAGCGTGCATAATATCTTTTGATTTACGAGGACCACTTGGTTGACCACCAGCACCACCAAACATACCACCCATTCCACCCATTCCGCCCATACCACCAAAGAAATGAGAAAATAAGTCATCAGCACCACCCATATCAGGACCGCCTTGACCACTTAAACCTTCCATACCATAAGTATCATAGACCTGTCTCTTTTGAGAATCAGATAAAACCTCATAAGCGCCAGAAACTTCTTTAAATTTTTCTGCTGCTTCAGGAGAATGTTGATTTTTATCGGGATGATATTTTAAAGCGTTTAAACGATACGCTTTTTTAATCTGAGCGTCTGAGGCATCGGCAGGGACACCTAAAAGGTCATAAAGTTTAGTATCTCTAACCATGGTGAAGGTGGAAGTTATGAGAGATTTGATTTGACAAGTTTCGAAAGATGCAAAAAAATATTTGTAGAATCAAAAACTACCTTATTTGATATTAATAACCGTGGCAGTGTGCTTTTGTAGATGATGAATAATGATGAGATGATAATAATCTCCTTTAATCAAAAGTTCTTTCTATAATAATAATAATATTCTCTAGAGAATAACAGGATATGTAAATATCTCCCAACTTCGTGTATTATAAGATCAATAAATACTGATATCTGATATCTAGGAGTCGAATTAAAAATTGTTCCAGAATAAGTTTGAATCCAATTTTTTTTATATACAAAAATTTACCTACAAAAAAGTATCGTTATATGGGCGTGCAAAAAGAAGCCTTCAGAAGGTATCCTCAATATAAACATATTTTAGATTGATGATGAAATATATACTAACGTTAATAAAGAATCTGTCATCAATTTTAAGTCGGGTAACTGCGGCCGAGTAGAGCACGTCCAACAAATTTTAATGAGGCTTTGTGAAACGCCAGTAACGGTTAACCGCTTTTTTTTTAATCTTCAGTGCACATTTACTGTATTCAGATTCTACATACATCGCTAATGTCACAGACTCACAAGCCGCTCATTATCAATACTCCCAATTCGGTAATTTTACTTGAAGAAAACTTCCAAAGTGTTCTACTCCGCGGTCTTCAATCTAGAAACTCCCCGAAGGAGTTTGCCTCCGGTGCCTAGGGCGACGTCCCAGATCCAGTTGAGATTGAAATCGATTATTGCAACAACATGATAAGTTAACGAACCATGGTATGGGGACCATAATGGGGTATAGGTTACGCCGGAGGCCGACAGAAGACAAGGGGTTACATCATCAACGAAGCAAGATCTCAGGGGTCTGACATAGCAGCAGTTGGCATGACGAGGGTCGATGTAAACCACATATAAAGTTTTTTTATACATATCGTCGTAGTTACAGTTGTACGCGGTAATACATGGTATACAGTCCAATCTCGTTAAGCCGAACACCGTTTATCCGAAACTCCCGTTAAAGCGAACAAACATGGATGAACCGAATTTTTAAGGGCTTATCGGCAGAAAATCCGTTTAACCGACAAACCGAATGCATTTGCTAGCTAGCTGGTTCGGAACTGGTCACGTGCCAATTTTAAAACGCGTTTTGTAGCCCTGAGACAACCTTGTTGGGTTGTTAGTTACAGGTTTGTCAGATAAAAGGTTTCTGGATTCCCGATTAACCGGACAAGAGAACGAATGACTGGAAAAAGAGCCCAAAACTTATACTCTGCGAGAAAAGCACGCTATTCGCAATTATTAGAAATACACCCCTAACCTTAAATATTAAGTTTAGGATGATTAGTCATACGCATGTTGTAAGATATATTCACGTGATACGGCTTTCGTTCGCATTCACATATCCGAACTACTCGTTAAACCGAACTAAATGAGCCGTCCCTATTAGTTCGGCTTAACGGGAGTGGACTGTAGTTATAGGTACTGTGTTAAGTCAGCTAGCTCTGTGCCTCGGTTTCTCTATCTCAGATAACTTTAACTTTATTGTTAACCTTACCCTCCCTTTTTTCCCCTTGCATTTCACTGGGTTAGGTCTATTTTATATCGCAGCATAAATGGATTCCGTCAAATTATTCCGTCTCATCTGTACACTCACCAGCAAGTACAGTATGTTTCCTATCACAGTATTTAGACAAATTCTGATCTACAAGAGATATGGTTATATCTTCAATTTCAAAACAGCGTCCATCCATGATACATAGCCCGGTGATCATCCATGATTCAAAGTTCGTAGCACATTCAAGTGCACCGAAACGATCCAGGTTATGTAGCCGGAATCTGCCGGATATCTTAGCTTACTCATCCTTCAATGGCTCAGCATTAATAGGAAGTAGCCAATTTTCATCTATCTTCATATCATGTTGTAGAATGTACAAGTATTAGTTACGCATAAAGACAATATGCTGATATCATTGGGGACAAAGTAACCTATTGGGTTGGATTGAAAAAATGTTTCAAAATTCAGGAAGATCTTGACCCCGGGGGGTATGGCACTGCGCCAGACCCCATTTGTGAGTACCGCAGACTTAAGTTATCCCTTCGCTGTGTTGTCGGATCTCATCTGAGGTCATTAAGGGGTAAAAAGGTAAAGTAACTATAATTATCGAATTTAAAAAATAAATGGCATGCCAGGTTTAAATAGAGAATTCATCCTTTATTCTCTCTCATACAAACCCGGGTTTAAATAGAGAATTCATCCTTAGTCTCTCATACAAATGATGTGTGAACCGCCAGTAACTGTTAACCGCTTTTTTTTAAATTTCACTCACTACATTTACTGTATTAAGATTATATAACTTATCGCTATTCACAAGCACTGTGCGGCTTTTCGACCTTCCCTTTCTAGTAGGATTAGCTCTTTCCTTTTCATGAAACTTCCTTCTTCTAACCGCTGAGAGGGATCTGTCTTAACGTACTGAGCTGAAAGCGGCTGCACTCTTTCAGCACAAGATAAAGTACTAGCCAAAAGCTGGTCCTAATATTCTACTAGCCTACTTGGCACAACATAAATTGAAATTATAATTGAGGCAGAGTCCTTGAGTTTGGACATGAGCTTGGTCTAATAATCTTTGAGATAGAGAGCACAATTAAAATAACCCTCGACTTCGGATGCTTAACGTTAACTTAACTTAACAAAAAGTTATTAATTCTTTTATTTTGATATTGGTAGATAGATCGCAAATTAATGGATACGCATAATAAATAACTGTTACACAGCTTATCTTGACAAAGGTTATATAACAAATTCCAGAACTAACCATTTGGAGCTCCTACTATAACAGTTAGTACGGCAGATCGATCGGGAACGCTTTGCGACGAAAGTCTAGTAATCTACAACTTGTAATCTACTAGGGGTCACTACCTACCTAACTACACGTCTCCATATGCATCGGTTTAGCGTGTGTTAAGTTGTTTTTTATTTTATTTTATTTTATTTTATTTTAAGTTTTTGACTGGAAACTGCGGCACATGCAGCAGGTGAGGCTCTAGCTAATAACGGCAACTAGCCGCCGGTTTTACGTTTGTTAGCGCCACAGCTAGCTCAATACCGTTGCCCCAGTTTCGACCCTAGACCCTGGACGTGATCTTCCAGGCCGCTCCTCCACCAATTAATAATAATTTTTTTGTTCAAGTAACGAAACGTCAAGCTGCAGGTCAGAATACAAGAAGATTGGCCGGAAGGAGAAGAATGCGGCCAACAATACCACATAATTGCTACAATGAATCGCAGGTCAATCCTAATTGTGGCTACCTACTTATATAACTTCCATGTGCCAGACCCAAATCGGGTACAACAGAAAAAATTGCACAGGGGTACAGTAGACGTTATATATTCGATTTGAGAATTGTACATGAACAAATACAACAGAATAAAGAACAGATTCTTAAATACTTCCTAGTCGGCATCTGGAAGGCTAACAAGTTAACTAGAAAACTAGCTACAGGCACTCTGGAGTTCTTAGGCTAAGTTTTATCACTTTGGGGCTTTTACTGGTCTTTAGTTGTCCATGATCCAATTCTCTCGCTTCTGCCGGGACACTGACTTTCCAGATCGCAAAAGGATAAACAACCAAGATAGCGAAAAAAAAACTGGGTTTGGGCTGCCGGAGATAACTAAGGCAAAGAAAAATATTTGACTTCTCGTTGCGCAGCTAGTGAGAGGTGGGGTCTGTTCCCCAGCTGCCGGGAGGCACTACTAATTGTTACGTGGACGAGGCCGGCCGGACTACAGAAGAAGACAGAAGAAGACAGAAGAAGACAGAAGACAGCAGAAGACAGCAGAAGATAGCAGAAGATAGCAGAAGATAGCAGAAGACAGCAGAAGACAGTTAATTAAGGACCTTTTAGCCGGAAATACAATCAAGGATCCCGAGTGAAACGAGCAATCACAGAGACCGGCCAAGCCCAATATCATCGCCAAAGATAACAAGTTACTAACAAGTTACTAACAACACAACAGTCGATCCGACGATCACGAAAAGATATCTCATTCTAACTCATCGGAGATAGAACAATGATGCTGGCCGTCAACTTCATGTCTCAAGATGAAGGCGATTTACAGGTGTCACAACCTAGACCGGATACTTACTCGGAGCCAGTTCGGATTTCAATTTTCTAGTAGCATATCGATTTCATATACTGTATTGTATGACCTCAACTTTCCATTTAAAGTCCGAACTTGGTGTCCGTGCATCTTAAACATATAACTTAAGGTAGATCTTGCATAAAATTTCTCGACGATTTCCCTTTGTGCGGGATCACGGACCGTAACTCACCCTTGCCCAAAAGACGACCGGCCTCTCTCCAAGCAGGGACTTTTTTCGTCTCTAACATTTTTTTACTCACTCACACACACACTCACATTCTAACTGTTTCTTTTTTCAATATCAAAAATCGGAAATTTTTAACTTCCGGATTTTTTATTGTTGTCTTTGTATCTTTTATTATATTATCTTTGTTTATCTTTTATTATATTAATGAACAGGTAATAATATTCCAGTGGTATTCATTATATAACTTTGTTTGTTTTGTAGGTGGAAGAAGTGAGAAAGAGAAAGAAACTATAGACTTAAATAGACTGGGAAATAAGCATTGTAGTGAACGATCTTCATATCGTCGTAGTTCAAAGCAACCTTTTAAAACTATTGAATTGGATTGAACAAAATATCTTATTGTTCCATGTTTGATTGCAAGTCAATGGATCTCTTAAGAATATGGTAAGTCAAATGGTGAACTGTTTCTCTCTGCCTCTAGCCGATGGGCCCAGTTCTGGTCACGATCGGAATCTTTGAGAGAGGAGATACCGTCGAAGTATGGCAGAACTTATAGGCTGCGAGCTAGCCCGACAGTCTTGGAAATATAACTAACTTCCAGATTCTCCGGAAATTGACTGTAAAAGTCGTATCTTCGCCTTATAAATATATATTATGGCCAACTGCGCTGGCGTTTATATGTGCGTATCCATTTCTACACCTGGTACTTTTGAACCCCCTATCTAATGCTATAATCGATTGCAATGATACTATCAAGGGACTATCTAATAATAGCGATAGCGATAATCATAATATCTTGTATGTTAGACAAGCAGTTGTTTTTCCTCCAACATTTGTGAATCCAATTAAGCAGAAAAATAGTTCTTTTATTTTATGGGATGAAGAGCTGGATAATTTAAGATATCTATTAGAACATCCATCAGAGGACAGGGTTACTGGACAACGACCAGTTTTGGGAGTGAACAGTACTGGAATCAACGATATCAAGTTACCTTACGTACATTTTCTGAAAACTGGTTCTGGTTTCGTTTCAGAAAATGATTTATCACTTAATTATTACTCACCGGCCGTTCTTCAATCTTTGTTGTTATCGCCTAGAATTTCTCATGATACTGTAGAGAATGCTCGAGGTTTATTATTATCATATATAAGTGATAATTCAGATGAGAAAGTTACTTGGAATGAATTTCTTTCAAAAACTTGTTGTAGCGTCATTCACGATGATAACTATAATGACCGGACTACCAGTTATAATCAGAATCTGGGTTCAAAAGTTAATAAACCAAAAATTCCCCCGTTCAATTTAGTTCCAGGGTTTCCTAGATGGCTTTTACCTGTGCTGTTTCTTTACTGCACTTTTGCTCTTTATAAAGATCTGTTTTTCACTGAAACGAGGTGCATTCGATCAAAGATAGGGTTGGTCATTGCCTATATCGTACAGACCACTCTAGCATTATTCTCGTCGGCGACAATTGTTTCTTTAATATATCCTGAGTTCTGTGCTTCTGTTGTATGGCAATTTGGTGTTTTACCGCTAATAGTAATTATGGGTGGTGTTGAAAACACTCTTCGTTTAATCAATGCTGTAGGTCGAACTGGTGCCCAAGTATCCCCTCTAGCAAGAGTATCAGCCGCTGTGGAATCCTCTGTACCAGTTTCGATTAAGATGGTCATTATCAACTGCTTGATTCTATTGACTGTTCGATTGAATGCTAATTTCGATAACAAAAATGCTGTTAACTCTGTGTTTCTGTTTGCTGTATTGGGTCAAATATTTGATTTGGCTCTTCACATGACATATTTTACGGCTGTTTTATCAGTTGATCTGCATCGTTTAGAACTCGATGATCTGTTATCTTCTACTGACGATGATGAGGATGATGATTACGATGATGTTTCATCAGGAATGCATATTCATCCAGTATCTCGCCGAATTGAATCTACACGCCGTGGTGCTTACAGGAAGCTTAAAGGAATTCGATTACGTGCATTTTTATATTTGGATTATATTAATCGTCAACAACGATTTCCTATAGTTATGACTGTGTTAGTCACTTTATATATTTGGCTGGTATCTGCTGGATATTTAGGATCAAAAGTTGCCCAGTTCTTCATTTTCTCTACCGATCGAACTCAACTATTTATCAATCCAATCACTGCAGAAACACCCAGCCCTATTAATCTGTTAATTTATGATCCTATCGTATTAAGTTATGATGATGAACTTAACTGTTTTCAATATTCACCGTCTCTTACTACTGCTGCCACAATAATTGGTGGTTATTCAGTTTATGTTATTCTTGAGTTTGTTGTTTCTTTGTCTATTATACTTTCATTTTCTGTTTTGACTCTAAAGTTTTTAATGCCCCGCAGGGATTACAGTCAATATGCTAGGGAATTACTTGCATCTAGTCAAAATGCTAAATTTTCATCCAAGGACCTTGTCGGTTGTCATACTTTAGATGTTGTACAGATCGTTACGAATCGATCGTGGATTGCCACAATATCAATGGATCATGGAATATGTATATGGAAGGTTAATAGTGACAAAGCTGCTTCTGCTAATTCAGTGCCCACCGTCACGCCGATTACAATTCAACGACCTTCTAAAGGTGATAAAGATGTAACTCCATCATCGATCGAGGTAAATGGCGCTGATGGTTCTTGTAAGTTCATGCCCTTATCAGATGATCTATGGCCAGTTTCTAAGGTCGTCCTCAATGGTCCGGCCGGCGTTCTAGCAATTTTATCGTCTCGCAATTCCCGAATTGAAACATGGGATTTTGCCCAGAACAAGATTCTGTATTCGATTCGTGATGAGGCTTTGTTTGGACCTGGCAAATCTCTTGCACTTTCATTTTTTGTTGATCGGTCACTTATTCTGATAACAAAATCCGCCTCATTCTTACGGGCCTCTGGTGAGGAATCTGGGTCGATAGATACCATTTGTCCTGATCTTTCTTTTGGTCGTAATGTCAAGCTTGTTGCTGCCACCCTCTTGGTAACGCCTAAGATTAATGAAAAAGTTGTATGTTTATTTTCAGACAACAGCGTTATAGTAGCAACTTATATTGTAGGTGGTCGTTGGAATTTCCGTTTTTTAGAATTACTAGAATCGTTTTCGGCTTCCACGGTAACAATAAATAATGGTAGTGAAGGACGCGGGACTGAAAACGTTAATGACAACAATAATAACAGTAATAACGGTAATAATAACACTAGAAGTTTCCTGAAGGATGATACAGTTCTTTATAGACCATATGCTTCTTATCCTCCTATAACGCTACCTAATTCTTCTTCATCATCATTTCTAGTTTCTAGTCCTGGATCTGGTTTTATTCCTCCCTGTACAAGACCAATGGTGTTACACGAGAAGGCATGCGACTTGGTACCAGTACCAGCTCTTCATATGACTTTATTAACTACTGAACTTACTGCATCACTCTTTGATGTTCATACTGGTGTTGTAGTAAGGCATTTCCATTTAGGACTCTATAAAATTGGAAGTCTACGAGTTTACCATGCTCAGCCAACTCATTGTCGATTTTGTGGATGTGTCTCTATAGAATCGTTTTCAATTGCGTATACTGATCTGGAAGATAAGAGCAGAGTTATATGTCACACTGTGAGGATAGAGAATAGGGCAAAAAATAATATTTGTCTTCGAGTCGAGCGAGACCCTAGAGAAACTCGTTGTTTAGGATTTGAAGCAGGTACGGAACGATTTCATTGGATCGATAATGTTGAAGGATGGGATGGTACCGATATAAATATGATGATGGGGGTTCGTCGAAAAGAGAAAACTAGGTCTAGTAATTTATACAGGCCCAGATCAACAAGTTTAGATTCAACAACTACTCGACATCGTAGTTCAGGTAATTCAAGCTATGACGATGATAACGACAGCAACAATAGCAATGACGACCACGAGGACGATAATGGAGGAGCGGCGTTCTATCGATCGACTACTTCAGCTTTGCGTAGATTAAGTGGAAGATTGACCAAAAATGGTGACCACAGAAATGATACAAAGAACACTGGGCATTCATCGCAATCATCTTCTTTCAAGTTACAAAAGAAACCTCCATTAAATACTACTTGGGAGGGGTGGGCGATGAATGGTAAGGGAGAAGTGACTTATTATGATATTCCTGATGTTGCAGGAAATCCAGGGAGCTATTCTATTCCATATTTAAGTGAACCAGGTGGTATTAACAAGGCTCCAAGGACATCGAGCCGGTTGTTAATTAGAAGTGTAGGACCAGTGGCTAAATATGGCAGTAAATCTATCTCTGTGGCTTTTGGGAATATTATCAAAATCCTCTATTTTGGTAACGAAGAGTTCCATGATGAACCAGCATATGGGTCTCGTGGAGGTGGCTCACGTTCTAATAATTCTATTAGTGGGTTCGCTCTAGCAGGTGCAAAACGATGGAAAAGAGAAGTTGCTTACTGATGTTGTAGACTGGGTATTTATTTCATGAACTTGTATATATAGATTTATTTTATCGACGATTATATATAATAATAAATGTACAAGAGTTATGCCTTCAACGGCTCTGCTCTTAGTCAGATGACATACAACTTATTTTCACTTTACTGAGTGGGGGTAGTTGGTTCTAGACCTCCTAGTTGTCGCTACGTTCGGAGTCAATAATTAAACAGCTTCAATTCAAATAAAAACTACCAAGAAATATAGAAATGCCATACATGTTACGTGGGTGCAAGCAAAAGAAAAGACCTTCCCTTGCCTCAGGTGTCGAAGCACCGGTGATACTTCTGAAGTCCGTGATAATACATCCCTCGCACAATTGCCCTTGAGAGATTAACGGGAACGACAACCGAACGTTGGATCATTGACAGATGAACGACGATGCCAGTATACATATATATCTATACCAATAGGTAAATATTCATAATTAACCGCCACGCACAAGAGACAATATAATTACAACGATACAAAATTTAATGCTGGGAAATTATACCGGTTAAGTGTTTAATAGCAATCGAGGCCTGGGGTCTGGAGTTTTAGCCTCAGCCACCATAGGCAGTTGGGACGGTGTGAGCCCCGCACTACAAAGAAAATAGACAACAGAAACATCACTGGTTAATAGTAACCAATTAGCAAACGCAAACGAACCGTAATCAAAATAATGTTATCTGTCTTACCATGATGACAAAACCAAATACAATATTATCAGGCTCAAAAGAATTCGCTTCCTAGAATAAATCTGCAGCCTTGCCGCGTCTGTACTGTTTTTTTCTTTTTGTTCCCTGATCCTCTGATTCGAGAAGATCTCCTTTGACCCATACTTTATCCAATCGATCAGCTAAGTCTGTACTCTTCTTTTCACCAACTTCAGGCCTAGCACTTCTTAATGGCTCAGGCGATTTGGACCGAGATCTGGTTGGTTTGTCTTGACTACCAAGTTGTATCCTGGAAAACAAATCAACATCCCTGACTTTTCCTCTGAAAGTCTTCCCAATGCTTCTGCCATTGTCTCGTTCCCTGTAACCATCTTTATTATTGGTTCCATTGGTTCTTTCAACAGCGGGAAATAATCCAGCGGCTGCTAAACCAGCCTTAAACCTATTAGCTTCAACTTTATCTGGGAACAATTCTCTTGTATCGCGTCGACTCTTTTTTTCATCAGGTTGTTGTCTTCCTCCCTCTTTCTCACTAAGTGACGGAATCTTATCAGGAAACAAATCTCCATGTTTTCCAGGTTCAACAATTCTATATCGATATTGTTTAGCTGTAAGTCGTTCTGAAGTATCCGGCTCTGTGTCCCAATCAAACCTTAAAGAATCTTCTATTTTTGAGGGTTCTCCATGAAATAAATAGTATCTACTACGAGCTCTCGCTCCTTTAACCTTTTTATCCGATTCAAATGCCACCCTTATAGATAATGATATACCATCTTTAAATGGATATGTTTTGGTTGGTCGTAATTCCGTAGGTGCAATGTCTGTTCCTTCATAATATACAGCTTCTGATGTTAAGGCATCCAAGCAAGCATTAGCCATTTCAATAGTATCGAATACTATGTTCACTAGGGAAAACAGTTAGTTCACAACAACTATGAAAAAACCTCTTAGTCATTACATCACCACCCACTCCCTATCTCTCGCTTCTCCTCTGTAATGCAGAACACCAGTAAGGAGCCAAACAGTACTATTATTGTTCAACTCACAGATTCCGAGCAGAATAATTACCATTGTGTTTGTTCACTTACATGAAGAATCATTAACCCATTGAACTTTAAATTTGATTCGCGGATAATAATAGCCAACAAACTTTTCGATTTCATCTGTTGATAGATTGTCAACACCATGAATATGAAGAGCATTTGGTCTAGGTTGAGGAGGCGGCACTTGTTCCGATGCATCTGTCGGTTCTTGCTTCAGTTGGATATCACCACCTTCTACACCCTCTACTTCCATAATATCAGCATTACCAGCTGCTGATTTTGAGCTGGTGACCGTCTCAGGAGCAGCTGATGGTTCTGCTGACGTTCCTAGGAAATCTTCATCTCTTAAATCGAAATCATCGATTTCAATCTCCAGGTCTGAATCTTTGTCAGCACTCATAATTATATTAGGTCAAGTTAGGCTTCAAAAATTTCCCTGATAAAGGAACACTTCGCGTTAGGTTGAATCAAAGAGACTCTTAGAAGGTTTACTGTTGATGGTTGAAACTGGAAGAATAAATCAAAATTGAATTTGTGAATATGAAAAATAAGCCGTGCGATCGAAACATGCATGCATAAATTTTATGCACGGAGGGCGAGGCGCGAAAAGTAGCCGCGTAGGTAGGGGGCCAGCCGGCATACGTACACGTAAAATAGTCTGGAGTCAACTTAAACAAGCACCAACAGAAGTTTTGTATGGGACAGCAGCCATAGCGGCTTAATAATTATTAATATAAAATAAGTTAAATTGGTGTCTATTTAAGTACCGGGGCGCGTGCTGTATTAGTCATGTGGCAGTTCGACAGTAGAGCTAGCTCAGCTTATAAGATTATTTTTAAATTGAAAAGAAACCCCTGAGTGCGGAAAGGGGGAGGGAGGGTTAATACTAAGATAAGCTTAATCGGCTTAAAGATAATTATATTCTCCGGCGACTGAGTAACTGGGTTGTTGTTTATAGCAACTGATGCTCCGCAGACCCCATCCTCTAGTTCTCTCGAGGTCCTTATTATTCAGATTCTGAGATTCAATTCAGGAACAAGCAAGGAATGGCCTGAGAAAAGTTCTACCTGCCGTAGCAAAGATCAAAATCTTTTATTAGATTTATTGCATAATATAAACAAAAACCACATTTATATTGTATTGTATATACTACTAATAATATTCCTCAATTTTGAATTCTTGTACTCAATTGGGTTCAAATTTCTGATGAACTCTAGCAGTTTGAAATAGCACTCTTGCCCCAGCTCCGCATGCCATTAAATTCTTAACAAGTTTACGGCTCTCTATTGGACCATCTCCACATTCACGTTCAGCATCATTGGGATTATAACATTTATGGCTCTCACCTGTAAGTTCAAAAAATTGATCTGCTCGTTTCTTATCAAGTCGAAAAATTTCAAATTGTTGGAAATAAAGACCATCTTGTTCATCTCTCATATATTTGTATATATATCTAATAGTGTGAAGCAATTCTCCTTTAACTTTATCAATCAGACTCTGAGGAGATATTTTTTCAAAAAATAATATGAAATCTGCTAACCCTTCTGCTAATAACTGATAAAAATAAGTAAAATCCCTATACTGTCTAGCTTCCATTCTTAGAGTATCCCGATCAAAAATAGCCGTATTATGATCAGTAGCAGCAAACGCCAATTCCTCAGCCCATTTGCGGTACTTGTCATCCCTGGTGGCATTATATAATAATGAACAAAGTGTCAATGGGGTACCTTGATTATATGTCCATTTAGCTTCATTTAATCTAAAATGATCACCATCTGGTTCAAGTCCATCACAAATTAGTTTATCATGATCTTGTACTCTAGTAAACACCCAATCACAACACATCTTCGCAAATTCAATATAAGGACCATTACTAGTTACAAATCTCGATAATCTCATACATGCAACCCCAACTTCAGCGGTAGTACAAGTATTAGCTCCTTCCTTTGCAATATGCCATTTCACACCACCATATCTTCCCCGTTCAGCCCCAGTAATAAGGAAATGGACATTTTCTACTCCTTTATCAAGGAAATACCGATCACCCGTCACCTCATACGCAGATAAAAATGCTGATGCTACCTGAGCATTATCATCATAATAAATATCTTTATTACCATTAAAATAAAATGAGGCACAATAAGCTTTATATTCTGGAGAATAATATGCATCGAATGCTCTGAATGCTGGTCCAAGCATAGGGCGAATTTCATTGGGAAAGATTCTCATGGCATCAACAAGTGACTGTACTGCAACTGATACTGGCCATAATGTGTATCTACCCTCACTATAAGAACCAGGGGAATTGTTGTGATTAATAAAGTTCCTTTGATGATTATCATAGAATGTTAACCACATCTGACGGACTGAAAAAATTTAAAGTTAGCTTTTGCCATAGAGGAGGTGGATGGCCCTGTCAAAATCCCATTCTCTTAAGTTAATACTAGAGACATAGCAAGAGCTAGAGATCACTGGAGATAGCAATTCTCTAGCTGCTAGAGGAATCTTACGAGAGATTAGTTATTCCTAAATGACCCTAACTAACCATGGCTGTTAACCCACCCAGGAAAATTCACACGTCTAGATACTAGGTTGCCATTGTCGCCTTCGTCAACTTACCAACACTGTATCCTTCAAGATTTAAATCAACTAAATGTAGATTGTCGGGCATTTGAATAGCGACGAAGGATTTGTTTCGGAGGTACAATATATCTCGTTTTCTCAATAAACAACTAAATCACGATAAAGTTGACACAGTCATAAATTGACTTTTACTTAAGAAGATAGAATTCAGATATGAAGAGGGAAAATAAAGAAAAGACGCAATGCTAAACAAGAGTAGCAAATAAAATGTAGTAGCAAACTGAGAAGAAGCTCGGATGGGGAAAACTGAGATCGCAACATCCATTGTTTAAACCGTTTCTAGTTATCCATCCGCCCCCACAGTGTGCATGCTGTGGCTAAGGCGCCGGCGCAGATGATGGTACGGCTGATGACGTCAGAAAAAAAAAAGACGGTCAGATTCAGAATCAGGGCCAGATTCAGAAATCAGCCGCACAGAGATTGAGCCGGCCGAGCTGAATATTCTTACCCGAACTCCCGCAAATTCTCATGGCCAACAAATTATTTGTGGGATTTAGGATGTTGGTTCAATAGAACTAGTTGATATACGCAGGGGGAGAATCTGAATTCACTCGGTGCTCCATTTCACCGATGGTGGTAATCTATACTAACTAGCAATTTGGTATTTCATCTGCTGATTCTGTTAGAATTAATCAACGTGGAAGACAATATCGGGCCGCTCCGCAAAATATATATGTTGATTGGTTGGTTAACGTTACTCCGTTACTGTAGATTGCCATTTTATAGACAGAAGTTTGTATTTAGACTAAAATGTATATAAAGATATAATGCCAGTTAACCTTGATAGACTACACAAAAAATAGATTCAAAAACGCTTAACCTTAGATTCAGTTTGTTAGAAGAGAGAACCATTCGAATACGATAGAGGTTAGGGTTATATTCTATATCGGTAAATTTGATAACATGCAAAGTCATATGGTGTGTGTGGCAGAGGGGATGGTAGGATCGAGAAGCGGGAGTGATGGTGACTGAGGAGAATCGACATCCCTAGACTTCAGGGGCAGAGAGAGGGCAAAAAATTCTCTCACGATAAGAATAAGTCAAATGTATAGAGGTAAACTTGAGAGGTTGATTGGAGGAGAGTATCATTGTATGTCTTGAATTTCTAAACTTCAATGGAGCCGCTTGCCCAATCCCGATCGTGGTCCGCTAAGTGAGGAGAGTTGTTTGTAACGTATCTGTATTGGCCTACGAATTCTAATAAATGTTTAAAGTTATTATTACTATTTCTTGGCATTTATCTTTTTCTCTGTGAAAGGATGCCTAATTGACTACACGTTTTTGAGTTAATAATAACAGTTAAAGTGGGTCAGTAAGCATCAAATAAGGCGTTCTCAATAATATAAAGTTATATTTATAATTAATTTATTATTATAACTAATTAGTACTTATGCAATAACGAAAACGATCGAAAAAAGTTACGGTTAATATTTTGGGTTTATCTGCAGAAGTTAGAGGGTTAACTAACTAAGTTATGGATGAAAAAAATAAACTATAGCATAAAAAGAAATTAACATATGATCTACAAGGTAAGAAGCCCCCCGTCTTTAATGCATCTACCCCTTGAAAATAGTGTTTAACATGTAAGTTATAATGACGAAGAGAGAGACTCATACATACAGTATTTATTTGAAAATAAAGGGGATGTTATAATTATTTGGTTAACGAAATCTGTTGAACCTTTGCAGCATTGCAAAATAGTAATAAGTAATGAGACGGCCGTCTGTTGGCGATCAGACACTTCCGCCCTCAAGTTATTATTTGAGGAGCCTTCTCCCTACGCGGAATATGTAATCCTTCTATTAGCTCGTCCTTTTTGCAATGGAATTTGTTCTTCATTATAGATAATTAGAGTGGGTTTATATTGTCACTTCATACTTCACGGTGGGTTAGTTATTGCCTTTCCATTTTCTTTTTCACCTTCTTCCTCACTATTTAAGCCAGAGCTACCGTATTCCCGGGGTTTCTTTTTCGTTTGTCTATTTTGTTACTTGTCTCCTCATATTCATCATGTCTGCAATATTTCCAGAAAGTGCTAAAACCCTAGGTTGGTGGACTCAAGTTTTGTCCTTCTCTGGTCAACTCTACCTATCAGCTGCTAGAGAATTACGTTTGCCTCGTGTTCATGAACATACTATTCTTGAAAAAGCCATGTATTGGGCCTCTAGACCGACAATGCCAATTCTCGGATTCTTTTGGTTAGCAGTAATTGGATCGGTCTGGTCTCTCGATATCGATGGATTCCCAAAAATTGGTCTTGATCTTTTAGGAGTCGTTTTTATCATTGCTTGTTATCATGGTCTTACAATTCATCCTAAATATGTTACCGAAGATGTTGAACAAAGGAGAAATATATATAAGCCCATGCAAAGATTTTTCTCAAAATTGGCTGCACTTGGACTGATTCCAGTATTTATAACTACTTTCAATGAAAAATTACCTGGCCAAGTTAAGATTGTTCTACCTTATATCGTTCATGGCATTCTTTGGAATGTTCATGCATACGCTGAATATATTGAAAGATCCGTTAAGAATCAACAGGAGTTTGAATTTTTGCAACTAGTCGATGATGCTACTGGAATTCCGGATGAAGAAGCTTCTGCCGCAAAGTCTAAGGCAACCACCAGTAAATCCTCTTCTTCTTCTTCCACAGAACCTGATGTTTCTGCTTCTGATGAATCCACTCAGCCAACCGGAGATCTTGCAGCAGCTGAGGAAATTTTCCAAGCCGTAACTGGTAAACATTTACCTACTCCAAACGAACTTGCCGCGGTTGAAGAAGATAATATTAATAACAAATAATAGCAATAAAGATCCTATTTCTGTAATTGACTCTGTCATTTCTATTTATTTTTTTGTTTAGTTCATTCTTTGTATCTCGCACCACTGTATAAATCATATTTGGTTTATTACTATCAAGCTATGAACGCATATACATTTCCACATCACTGACAAACTATCGAAAGGCAGATCTCAGGTTTTACAACAATACAATTAGTCCAAATATTTCTTCGTATTGAGGGGAAACAAAAAAAGAAAAAAGAAACCATAATAAATACCACCCTCTTTTATTCAGGCATTTTCACCATCATCTTGATCTGCGATATTTCTTTGTGACTTTGGATGAACAGCTTCTCATCGGTGATAATAGTAATCTTCGAGCTATTCTCAAACTGGTATATTTTTGAGTCTTCGGCATACCTAGAGATGAAAATCTTGAAGTACCAGATTCTTCAGGGTATGCTAGAATAGATGATAATGAAAATGATTTACCTTGTTCAGGATGTCGATGACGATTATCATGATGGAGACTATGGCTAGGACGATAACGTCGAGATATATTTCTTTGTCGATGCTGCTGCAGTAGTGATAACTGATTTTGAATTTGCCCCCTCTCTGCTCTAAACTTGCAGACTGCATCAATTACATTCGAATGTTCAATGATATCTCTTACAATACTTGACTTCTCTTCTTGATAAGTTAAATCAAACTCCTTCGTATAGCATCTAAGAAGATCAATAGGTGAGCTACTGGAGATGATAGGATAAGAGCAGGTACTATCAATATTAACAGAATTTGGAAATGGTGAAGCTAGAGATTGTCGAACCAGTTCTAATGATCTTAGACAAAGTATTTCAAGTAGGTTCACCCTCATTGATCGAAATCCTGTATATAAATTGTCATAAAAGTCTTCAGGGTTAATGGTTCTCAGTACTGTCAACTTATAAATAATATCCATATTAAGAGGAATGGTTGCAATTATCGATTGAAGAGTTTCAAAAGCTGTGAACGAATTTCGTCCATTTGGTGTATTGGCTACTTGAATTAACAAATGCCAAACTTCAGTCGATATTCTATTAGCTAAATATTCATCGGTCATTTGATAAGGACATATCTGACGAACAACTAAACAAGCTTCACCAAAGGCCACATTACTTGCTTGGGATGAACAGGTAGAATTCCCTCTAATAAGAAAAGGTGCTAAAAATCCAACCACCCAACCTCTTCTATTAGCAGATTTAAGGACAACATTTAAATGACCAATGAAGTCGCGAAACGCAAAATTGAATTCTCTCGATCCTGCGGTATCCTTTCGATCGATAAATCTAACAACTTTATCAAGCTTAAATTGTAGCAGTTCCATATATTTCTTCATCTCTCTACTATTGGAACTCTTCGGTTGGTTAACTCCAAGTGCAGTTTTATAAAATTTATCCATATCACTATTCAGTTTAAGAGACGCATAGGCGTCAACTATAGTGTTCGATGATGGATCTCGGCATTGGATTTCAGTTGTTGTAATTGGCTTCGTACTTATATTCAAAGTTGCTATCCGGGTATCAGTGGCCAATGTACAAACTGTCTGAGGCCATTTTGTCCCTTGAAAGGGTGTCTGATGCTGGTGATGAGTAGATCGCGAACTGGTTTCATTCTGCTGGGGTTTTAGATGCTCTTGCCGGTTTTTTGGGTATTGTTCATTATCATGATCATTCTCAGGTTGCTGACTGTTAATTGACATCTCAGAAAAATATTTCTTAAATTCACTAGTTTTATGCTCATTGACTAATCCCTGCAAATTGAAGTCAGTCTGCGTCCATTGTTGAAGTGGCTGTGATGTTCTTTTAATTGATAGCCTCTTGAATAATTCTTCGAAACTTGGTTCATTATGTGCTTGGTCAAATTCTTTATCGATATCAATTTCATTTGGTTGTTCATCCGGAAATATGAAATTAGCCATTTGATTATTTGAAGATTTTTCTGGTTGAGGGAGGACCATCGTTCGTGTTTCGGATTGACTACCATCATCTACTGCTGCTGCAATTGGAGCGAATTGAGTGAGTTGCTGGATTTTGTGAGGTCTACGGTTTCCATCTACTGCTGTTAGGCAGCCAAGCTTGGAATATTGAGCATAATCTTTAGGTAGCATTTCATTTATATTATTAAATTTGTCCGGCCCTTCTTCTTCTTCTTTCTCTCTATTAAAAATAACGATGTTTGATCCCGGAGGTTTTAAAAAAGGAGAACCGATTTTTCCAATTACACTTAATTGGGCCGGAACCTTTTCCAAAGCATTTTTAGTTTTATAAGCTGCATTTGAAGCATCTGGTATATTATTTCTTGGGATTGCTTCATGAGATATTGCTCGCATTGTAGCCTGATAAAAATCTTTTGGCATTCTTCCTACCAGACCATTGGGTGCTTTCAAATGAATATTTGAGGAACTAGAATTAGATACGACATTTGAAGCTTTATGATTTTCATTAACTTCTCCATCAATCCCTGGTCGATTAGTATTAATTCCTCTTTCTTCTTCATTTCCACGTCTACCTCTACCAGCTACATGTCCACTTCTAGTGGATTCGATAGATGAATTGCTGATAGATAAATTGTCGCGCCCAAAATGTTGGAATTTTTTCCATGTTCCGAACATGAGAGGACGAGATGATGCGATCAATCAAACAGAGAACCTAATTTTTTTTCAGAGTGTAAGAACTCAACGACAAATTTAATTAGATGATGATACAGAAAATAATACAAAGTCACTTAAATATTTTTGTCGCATAATAAACATCTAAGTTCATCTGAAAAAAATAAATGCTACGTATAACCTAAATATACAACAATTTATGATTATTACTTTTATTTTCATTATGGAATACTAATAATGGCCAAAAACAATCTGACATAAAAAACAAAGGGAATCTCTACAACCCAGCAATAAATACACAAAATTTTCATCTTTCCTTCTTTCGTCATCCTATCTATATTTTACATATGCACACCATGTGATTTTCGAACGTACGATCGAGTGCACACATAAAATCTCTATTCTATGACTGCATCTCGGTATCATCATCTTCTTCTTTCTCAATATTCGCACCTGCTATCCATAGGACATTATTACATCTAAAGTTAGTTATAATATCAAAAACAATATGACCACATACAATTGCTATCAACTGGTCGTGATCATACCTCCAGCACTTGCTCCAGACTCTACGTTCGATCGTTCATGATTGAACCTGTTCCTCCTATAATTTAGCACTATTCTTTCGAGTCCGTATACAAAAGAAGTATGGACTCACCTGATTAATATTTCGCCTAATAATCCTTTGTTCTCGCCATTAATATACTCCTCCGCATTATCCAATTGTAAATTCATATATGAGTCTACTGATAACAATTTTCCTCTGTACTCTGTCTCACCCCACTTGAGCCGAACAACAACCGAAGACCCTGTAAGATCCTGTAAAAAGGGCTTGGGATTCACAGGTGCAAACTATTGTATGTTAGACCACAGTTCATATTTCAAAAAAATATAAAACCGAAAGCTAGGAGTCTGGGCTACGTCCTAGCAACATTAGTCCTCTGATTGCCTAGCCTTTTGTAAACATAAGAAATCCAATCCCTGTCTATCTCTAACACCCAAGGAGAAGTCCCAGACGTCTTCGTCTCGCTCGGCAAATATTGGCTAGCGACAAATCTTAACCATAGAGAGAGCCACGGCTCTGACGTATGGAAGCCGTGATTTCAAATATATACAGGCTCAACTAAATATAAACTTAAACCTCAAGTACTTACAGACATCGCTCTACAATTCGAAATAAACGGTTGGAAAGTTGAGGTCGAAGTGCGATCACTTGAAAGGAGGAAAAGAGAAATCGAGAGCCGCAGGTGAGCCTCATGAGTCCCCTAATTGAGCTTTCTACGGTATAGTCGACAATTAGTGTAATAGGGTATGATACTAGATACAAGTCAGAGTCACTAGTGAGGATTAGTTTAATTCCGCTGTACACACAGACACAGAGAAAAGATTAGATATCACAGAGTACGCTGAATACAATGAATATAATGAATATACAGTAATATAATATAAATTAAAATATAAAAGATGAGTTAATGAATGAAGGAGTAAAATATGAAACAATAAAGTATATTTCTTTTTTAAATATTCAATATAAAACTAATAATCACAATATCACAATAACAGGATAACACATTATCATGACATCATGTTTATGGTTGTTTCACAGTTGAAGGGTGGTGGCACTGAATACCTAGAAGATAAAAGATAAAAACAACATCAAGCTTTGCTCTTCACGGTTCTGCAAATAATGTTTACTGTTTAATGTTTACCATTTGAAGGTTGTTTGTTGTATTGACAGTAATAATTTATATGCCCGGTTTCTAACTGGAAATCAAGTGTTATATTTCTGTTGAGATTCCCGGTGCTGATTAGATATGATTAGGGTGGATGAAAATATCTCACCAGAATATATTAGTTTAGAAACAGTTCATAGTGGTAACTGTATCAGTCTGTCACTGTCTGTGTGATACAGAACGTAGATTGAATGATATTCGATATATTATTAAGTTTGGGACCCGCACACACTTCATGTTTTATAATACAATCAAAGTAACAGATCATTTCTGTGTTGGGGTGATTAGGAAATTGGGTGTACCTTGCATAAATTATTTATAATAGTTAACCTAGTTTATTGTACTATTCTGTACCAAAGAATACATGAGCAATATAATCAATAAGCCATATGGGCTCTAAACATAATCTACTTCACAACTTGCTTTAACTTTCATTTCACCAAAAACAAGTTATAAAATATTGTCATAAAGCCGTCGTGAATATTTCTGAGCTCATCGGCCAGTCATACGAATTCGTCCATATATTTCAACACTTCACTTTCTTCTTTTATTATGATAACTTCATGGTTTAATTGCACCAAGAAAGTTGACAATAACCCGTCATCTTTATTTCTTGTCGATCAAAATGGCGCCTCTGCCGCCAGCAATAGCAACTCATCACATTTAATTACTCAAACCATCAACAACGGCCACCCTGAAATCCTTCTTATCAGAATCTATTCAACTAGTTAAACTAGAAGATAGATTTGATGGTGCTCAGTGATATAATGAAACGGCTTAAAATAATAGAAGTTGAATTCTCTATGTATATGTTATTGGCTAATATTAACAAAGCAGATCAGATAATAATGGAGGAACTGACGGTCTCAAGAAGACATTTTTTTGCAAATAAAGACTGAAGTTGTTCATAGAAGTCTTGCATATTGCGTTTACTTACATGATATCAGATTTGGTCTAATGTCGATGGGAGAGGGAGAAGCAAAAAAAGGTCAGACAGAGTAAACACAGAGAGAGACAAGAAAAATCCATTCAAAGACAAGCGAAGAATAGTACAATGAAGCAGAGATGAGAAAAGAACGGTTCCGTAAGCAGTAATCCAGCATGGAGGAGAGATTCAAGAGATAAATGGGACAGAGATCTTTAGGACCGTTGATGAATCATGGAAATTCGATTGTCGAACAACCGGAAGGCGGTCATAGTTCAAATGTTTTTGATAACACGTAACCAGATAATGTTATTGCCAGCTCATGATATAAGAATCTACAGAGCAGCCAAAAAATAATTAATAGTATCAGTTCTTAATGTTTTAATACCGATCTTCGGCATTAATTTTCTTTCACCTCATGTGGTTAATCGTAGCAAATATATATATGTTTCGACGAGGATATGTAAATGAGGAAATTCGAGGATCTTAAGCAGGCTGTATAGACAGGATGCTCTTGGCTATTGCGGTAACAAAAGATTACCAGTTGTATCAGATAGATGTCAACACAGCTTTTCTGAATGGAAGGGCACTCAACTCAGAGCGTATACTTGCATAATACGCCAAACTGTCAAACTGATAGATCATAAATGATCAAGCTACATGCCAGTCAGAAACTGGAAGTAGACAGTCGGTGGGTTCAAGTCATTTCGGTTTCGAAAGTGAAACAATGTAAGTCTGATTTTGGCTTTCAAAATAATAATAATAATAATAATAATAATAAAAGAAAAAGGAAACACAATTAAATATAGGTCTGAAAAAAGTTTCAATCTTCTTCGTCTCACCTAGAAAACTTTTTATAGAAAATCTGACTGTCGCGCGCGCAAACTTTCTTGATCACACATGATATGTCACATGACCTGGAATATCTGCGACCTCGCGCTATTTGGATATCTTTGCATATCATCATCTTCCTGAGAATATGTAACAACTAACTTCTTTATTCTTCGGCTAGATGACTGACTCGAGATTCGAAAATGATAGTGTAAGTTGGGGAATTGATCAACCCCTTTGAACTCATACTAACTTAATTACCAGGAACTACGAGCTCTTCAGCATTTGCGGGCTTTACTAGAGTCAGTACGTATTTTGACTGACAACATTAAGAATGATCTCGAAAATGCAATTGAGAATCGCGTAATTATTCAGAGTATGTTAGGGAGGAGAGGAGAGGGAGAGGAGAGGAGAGTGTGAGGAGAGGAGAGGGTGAGGAGAGGAGAGGAGAGGGTGAGGAGATGGGAAGGGGAGGATACCCAGATTCGGTTCTCTCTACACGCTCGAGTAGGGGTTGGACCGATCAAGATGATAACTAACTAATGTAAGACGATTCTAAAGAGTTATCCTCTATAATCAAGGATCTATCTCGTGATGTATAAAAAACTTTCTTTTCTACATATTAGGTGTAAAACCACTAAATTTGACAAACCGACGGATTCTTACCTCCATCATAGTCAATTCTTAAAGCAGCCCATATCGTATCAGATAACATTAAAGTCATTCCTAATGCATGAACTAAAGTAATGGCATAGAAGAAATTGGAATTTCCTGAACCAAGATAAACCCACAGATGATAAAACGTTGGCGCTAAGACTGAACAATATAATAATGCTAATCCTGTTATTAGTTGATAACTTAATAGATTGAAAATAGGCTTATAAAGTGTCAATAGAGCAAAATAAAAACCTACACCGCCAACCTCTGGATATGCTTTAAATACAGTTATAATTCCTACTAGTGTGATAATAGCGAATAGAGGTTGGTTATTAAACCGAATAGTTACTGGAATGCTAAACCCAGCCACATAGATTTGAAATACGCCAATGAAAAATGGACGGAAAAAGTCAAACATTTCAGTGGAAAAATACCACCATAAGCCAATATTTGGGGTCAAATCCTTGAAAAGCAGCATAACTCCATAAGTAGATCCTACAAAATCCCAAGATC
Organism: Sugiyamaella castrensis; assembly: GCA_030583505.1. Lineage (NCBI taxonomy): Eukaryota > Fungi > Ascomycota > Dipodascomycetes > Dipodascales > Trichomonascaceae > Sugiyamaella > Sugiyamaella castrensis. The sequence goes on from JAJMIF010000086.1 coordinate 83,857, forward strand.
CTGTAGGTATATAACCCATAACAAAAAAGAATCCTGTAGCTACAATAAAGATGAAGCTTAATAGGGCGAATGAAACGTTTTTATTAATACACTGCTTTGCCAGAAGAATTAAAGCTGGTGCAAGGTAAATTGGATAAAAAGAAAGTGTAGAAGCCAAGGCCAATAGAACCATTGCACGAGTTGGTTTTCTCGTAACAGCAGCATGAATTGCTCCGGCTACAGTAGCATTTGTGAAAATAACAGTCGATCTTGAAAAGGTGGATAATAGGATCAAGGGATTGAATAAATAAGCTGCCGCAACGATATTGGGCGTGAATGAACTAAAGGATGTTGTAGAGGACGTTGTAGAAGATGTTGTAGAGGATGATTTCTTATCAGAAGTAGAATTCTCTTTCTTATTCTCTTTCTCATTGGCAATCTTTTCATTCTGATCCAATGCAAATTCCTCGGCTATTTTTGATAATAACCATCCAATTAAGACATCCACCACAGAATATAAAATATTGATTACCCATATATAATAACTTTTAGTAGGCATTATTGAAAATAATGCTAATAATAAAGGTGACTGATGACATACTCCGCCTACATAAGGAGAAGCACTATGAACATATTGAAACACGCCTTCTTGAAGTCGTTTAAAAGATGTCACTGGAGTTGAACATTCTACAGATGCATCAAGAATTTCAGGAAGTGATGGGAACTGAGAAAACACCAGGAATCTCAAAACTAGACCTGCCAAGATCGGCCAGGATGACATGACTCGGACGGAGGATGGAGAAGTCTGTCTGACGCAAAATAGCCAAAATCTAAACCCAATATATTTTCAGAAAGTGATTTAAATTAGCCCTAGTGGCTGATACTGTAATGAAACGAATTGACCTCCACAAAACTTGACAGGCTTATAGTTCTGTATCGATGTCGATGGGGTCCAGCTCGCCGCACTCCCCACCTAGCAGTTTACATTCGGATATCCGCCACTTAATAGGAAAAGAAATGAGTTAGTTATAGAATTTTGAAGAAAACAAATACCATAATCTCTATTTTTAAGAAGTTAATATAACAATAATAACATTTTGTATTTCAGCAAAATATTTCTTTTTAAAAATAATGGTCATTAAGTGCTTTTTTCCACCCCCTAATAATAATAATAATAATAATAAATTGGTACCTAGGAATCCTAGCCACGGCTAAGCAGCTTAGCCGGACTGTTGGGCCGTATTACATAGTTCTACATGATTCTGTACAGTGGAGTATTTCATAATGGGTTGGTGGTTTCACTACTACAATTTGTCTGCCCAATTAATGAGGGGCCAGTTGCCCGACTTCGGATGAAAACCTAATCTCTTTGGTTAGGGGAAACCGTG
>JAJMIF010000087.1:0-84828 GCA_030583505.1 Sugiyamaella castrensis
GTCAAGATTTTATCGTTGATCCATAGTCTTACTATTCCAGCCGCTGAAGACAGAAGATCAGTGGTGATAGGGCCTGAGCTCGAGCTAGGGGCCTGGGCTACAGCTGGCGGGGCAAATTGACAATTTAGCAGATATAATGTTCTAGTACATTAAATATAAGAATACGTAGAATGCGTATGAGAGTTATCAATTCAAGGATGCTAAGAACTTTCATCACTATGTTCATCTGGCTGATGTGGGATATTTTCTTCCCCTCCTCCGCGGTGATGATGCTTTCTCTTCCGCTTCTTTTTGTTTCCTTCATTGTTTTCTTCAAGTTCCTTAGACGATGACGTTATAATATTGTTGGATGTAACCTTTTTTCTTTTCATACTCAACGGATTAGGCTCCTTTGGACCCTTTCTTTTCTTCGGTTTTTGATTCTTATCATTGCTATCATTGGTATCATGTGCTTTATCATCTTCGTCATCCTCGTCATCCTCGTCGTCCTCATCATTTTCAGATTTTCTCTTCATGCCTATAGTAGCATCATTAAGACCTTGAGATAACTTAGACTGCTCAATTTGTGCCCGCGCCCTTAAGGTTGTGGGAGACATAGGCTCCATGATCATTACTGATCGTTTCATATATATCAATGGAACAGCGGGAATTCCTCGAAAATATGATCTCAACCCTGATTTCTGTGTTGCAACTATATATCGATGGAGATTCTTGCCCTTTACATTAACCACACTTGTAATACAATCGAATGCACTTTTAGGACCTTCAAAAGAATCATCATTATTTTTACCGGCTTCGATATTCTCTTTTGCATCTTCCCTACTTTCCTTCTCTCTACCTTCTGGCCGAGGCCTAGGTCTATGATTACATCTTCGTCGTTCGAAAGTTTTTGCTAGATCAATCGCTTCTTGATTTTTTGTCTTGTATAATTCCTGCACAGTACATTGAGTTATCACTAATAGTTAGAACACCACTCTATACCCCAGCGCCAGAGCCATACCACTAAATTACTTACTTGGATTGATCTTGGCTTGTAAAGTTCGTTGTATTCCCTTAACAAGGTCATATTTTGTACGGACAGCTTCCAATATAATTTCCTCATCGACTTGAAAGAGTGTTAGTAAAAGAATCATTCCGAAAATATGGACTATAGTTTATAAAAAATTATACTTACTTAAAATTTGATAAGGCTCTCTGAATTTGAAATTTAAATGGTAATAAGCCATTTGCTTACGATAAGCTTTGGCCCTTTTCTGTCTCATGGTGAAATGATTCTTAAATGCTAATAAATACTAAGAGAATAAACAAATAAATGAATGAATGATCTCTTCCTGATAAAAAATATATAACTATCACTGATACTCACATACTGATAATATTTTTTTTGGTACGGCGTAGATCGACAATCTTCTTTATGCAGGCTGCGCTGGGCCTTCAGCTCGGGGAGAACGTACGTACATTCTTTTGCACGCGGCGTAAATGTAGACCACGTAATTTTGGACGTGGCACGTACGTTCGTATTCGGTTCACAAAACATTTGCCAAATAACGGAGTCGATGCTTATAGTAAGCTGAGCTAGAACCTGTTTCGTAATAAAAAGTACTTTGAAAATTATAGAGATTAAAATATGGCTCAAAGCTTGCAGGAAGTAGCGGTAAGTTTATGTCGATGGTGTCTTTTCTGTGCATCTTGGGCTTCACTTTTGTAGGGATATCTTTATGGATAGATAGCCTGGAATTTTGAAGTTGATGAAGAAATCGTAGTGTTGGCCCTATCAGTGATATCTTACGGCGACATCTTTTTTTCTTCAGTTTAATCAAGTCAGGAAAAGTTGGTCTTGACGGCGCCCAGTGAGAGAGATACGGTCTGGCCTCAGAGGAGTCAAGCAGGGTTTACCGAAAACTCTTTTCGAAGTTCATCTAGTTCACTCTCATGTGCCTAATTTCTTCACTTGACTTAAGTCCCACGTATTTAACTAACTCATTTTTCTCAGGCCGCATGGGCAAAATCAGTGCCCTTTGCACCATTAGTTCCATTAGAAGCCCAAGATCAGTATGCAGCTATATTACTTATCCTAGGTATGATATGGCAGGAAGAATTGAAGTGTTGGACTTAATCAAACTCAAAAAGATCGATGATTACAATTAATTAACGAACGGATCCTGGATGGGAGATATAATTGGGGAGAACTTTAGAACTTTGGTGGTCCCTTGTTATGCTCCTGGCTAGAGACTTTGTTGTGCCCTTCTCTCCGCTTGACGATAACTGATAGATAAAATATAGAATCCACGAGACTCAAAGGCTAACATTTTAGGTTTGGCATTAAGTGCAGCATTCATCTTGACTGATAAAAAGTCAATAACTGGGACCATCAAGGCTATTCTACTTAGTGTACTAGCATCATTGGCTTTTGGGTGAGTAGAAACAGAGAATTATATAGGTCGATATCTTGTTACTAACATGCTCTCAGATTTGGTGGAGTCTTTTTGATTGACGCAGTAGGAGTATATACATAAATTCTAGAAAAGTCAAATACTTAATAAATGTCTGATTTCGCTCATTATCATTTAAGAGATAGCTTTGATGTTATCTCAACCCATTATAATATCACTGCTCTGGTATTAGGATATATTTAATTCTCTTTCTCTTTCTATCTCAAGTCCCCAGTTCTGTTCTTCACAGGCATCATTGCTGGAGTTCTTTCTATAGACTCAGGGGTATTGGTGGCCGCTCGAGCCGCATGAAGTAGATCCATCTCATCCTGCCCGAAGTTAACTTTTGCTTGCTCTGACATTTTGGATTAGTTTGTTCTGTCTAGTAGTTTGATTTCAGTCTTCTTTTTCATCATATAATTACCTCTTGTATATATATCTTCAACTTTTCATCATAAGAAGTAGGAGAAAATTTCATCATAATGCTTGCAAGTACCTTTTATAGAGCACATCTGATTCTTTCACGTCAAAGTGCTTTTTCCATCCAAAGAAGAAGTTTTGTCGTCATGAGACAGTCTCCAATAATATATGGTCATTTACTTCAAGGTAAATCTCGAGTCGGCCTATCATTATCGAAGGACCCCGAGGCAATTCACATCGGTTCTATACCAGAGACGTCTGTATCCATCTATCAAGAGGCACTACAGGCACCGCCTAAAAATGACGACTTAAGCTATAGTGATAATTCCGAGAATCGTATTACGAATATCGATGATTTCATTCCCTCACTGGAATTCCTCTCTTTGGCACAAGAGGTAATAAAAGAAAATATTCACCTGTGTCCAATATTTTCTCCTCTGGCAAGTGCAGAGCCGTGGAATTCTGTTTATTTCCATATCTATGACCTACGTGCTCCACCACCTTATGGTAGAATCCCTGAAGTCGAGGATATCTTAGGGACTGTATTAGTAGAAAATGGCAAGATAGCTCTCAACTCGTATGATCCCAATCTCATGTATCGAGTTGTAACTGCGAATGGTATATTTACGGTTTCAGATTTTCTGAACGAGAAAATCAGAACGAAGTGTGAAAGGAAGAATTAGTATTCTCCACATGCTTAAGCGTAGAAGAGATCTCCGCAGAGGAATTTAGTCTGTTTCATTATATAAATAAAGCTATGTGTGTATATCAAGTAATACTAATAATTATAAAAAGGTTCACTATAACAATTGACCTGGACGATTAGGTTCTAGGAAATCTTCTGTTACATTTAAAAGACTGGCAGCATGATAATCTTGATCTGATAATTCCCACACTAACTGTGTAGTATGCTGAGCAAGTTTCTGTAATGAAGGAACAGCAGGTTTTCCTAGAGATACCAGAATCGCAGAATTAAGTTCCTCAGCCAACGGAAGTAACTCATCCTTATCAAGTAAATGAGCCAATTCTCGCGATGACCCAGGGTCTTCGTAGGCCAACAATGAGAATATTGTTGAAAGAGTATTTATTACAATAGGTGTTTTATCATTCTTGTACTCTTTACGAAGTTCTTGTCCATACTGGATAGCAATATCTAACCATTCTCGTTGTGAACGATCACTTACATTCGAACTACTAGCAGATGCTTTACCCTTACTACTACTATCAGAATTTGGAATCGATTTGCGAACTAATTCAACAAACTTTCGACAAAGTAATTTGAATTTGATTAAGTAATTATCCTGAAGAACAGTCGGGTAGAAAACATTAAGCAATTTAAGAGCACCATCAATATCTTCATCAATAACACAAGCACGAATTCGTTGTCGATTAAGAACCTCAAGACGGATCTTCTTCTTTTCATCTGATTCATTTGCCTCGGCAGATTCCCCTTCTTCATCTTCGTCCATGTCTACATCCATAGCTGAGGAATTTGGAGAATTTCTTACCAAGTTCTCCAAGTTAATTGCTGATTCTTCAGCATGTCTTTCTCTTTCAAAAGCCTTTGCAGTTTCCAGATAACCCACATGATCAAAATATGATGCTACAAGATCCTTAATAAATCCCCAGTCTTTATCTGTACCAGAATTAGAAGAAGAAGAATTGACATTCGTATTACTACCATTTATAATACTGTAAGGAGCTTTAGATAACCGAATTTGACCAAGAATCTTGGCCTTTTCATCACAAACATATTTTTCAATATCAAACTGGAACTCATCCCGACCGAAATTTGTATGAATAACTTCACCATTCTTCAATCCGATACATGGGAAAAGTATTCCTTTCACATCCTGGAATGCTGTTCCTAATGGTAATCCGTTCTTTGTATAAAAGACAGAATTCTTACTAAAATTGATTCCACAGCCAATTACATCGCCTACTCCAATTTTTGGCCCAAAACTTTTGGATGGGCTTTGGCATGCCGAAATTCGACCATCGTCACCGTGATATCCCCAAGTTCTAGTATCGTGACCAGGAACTTTAGTAAGACTAGCATCGATATCACAAAATCCTACCGAGATAAACTCATCAGTCCCATGCTCAACTACTTCGACCTCGTAGTAATAAATACCACATAATGCTGGTATAGGATAATCTGATTTCAAGGCCGCAACACTATGAAGAGCCGGTTTCGATGACGATGGTATTGCGAATTCTACTCTATTACCGTCTGAGTCAATAGAGACTCCTTGTTCCATATCATTTTTCACCCACCGAGTTGGTAGATGAGGTAATCCTATATCACGACGGGGTGTAATACTTTCAGATGTATCGGAGTCTCTAATATTGCTGCTTTTACCCAAAGCTGGTGAAGAAGAAGCTACCCCGATAGCAACATCAGCAGCATTTCCATTACTGGTCCTAGAATTAGTGGTGATGGCAGCACCACCACTGCTACTAGTACTCGTAGGAGCATTACCGTTGCTAGTACTGATTCTTGGCACTAATCTTAAAATGGAATCTGAAGGGGATGATTCAGTAGGGACTGAAGAAGAAGAAGCAACAGCAGTAGTCGGTAAATCAATTGGGACTGGAGTTATATTTCTCCACATTCCTAGTGCGTCAAGTTCAGCAGCCCTACGAGTTGGAAAGATCTGTGGTAAATTAAATTCCGAGGCACTAACATCGAAATGACGATTTGATCCACCACCACCAGTAGATTCATCTTCTGACGTTGAAATTAATCCATAAGATGGTATTCTGGATGCTAATAATCCCTGATTCATGAATATGTGAGAGGCGTTTGATTTGTTTGAATTTTTCTTTGGTAATGAAGCTAAACTATTAAATCGTTCCCCATAAGCAGTAGAATTCAAATAACTTGGTATCCAGGGTAAAGCTAGACTTAAGTTGATAGGGCCGGATGCATTACGTAATTCTCCGGCACCAATATTTATTGGATAATCCGCGTCTTCATTATCAGAATGATTTATACCTGTTCTATTATTATTATCGTCGTCATCATCATCATCGGCCGTTGCTGCCACTCCTTGAGGCTGACGAATACCTCTTCTTGCTAATGCTCTTGTAACTGGAGTCATTGTTCCAGTGGCGTCAATAGTAGCTGTATGGGACCCGTCGTCAATGTTCCCCGGAATCACCAAAGGATAAGGATCAGGAGCAGGGACTGGATGAGGGACTGGATCGGAAGGAGGAGGAACGGAAGTGTCTGTATTTGAATGTTGAAGAGCAAATTGGATTGAATATCTATTCTCCATCAACGAAATAAAGAAGAAGCGGCAAGACCGGCGCAAAAAAACTGGCGCAACAAAAAAAAAAAAAATTGAAGTTCAAATAAAGAGCAGAGAAATCAAAGAGCTAAGAGCTTTGATGTGTGAGAGCCAAAAGTAGTGGATGTTGGTTATGTGTTTGAAGTGAAAACTGATAATCGCTCTCTAAGCTCAAGAGACAAAAACAAGAAAGGCAAAAAGAAAAGAAAAGAAAAGAGAAGAAAAGAACAAATACACGAGAGAAATTAGAAATTAGAAACCAGAAAAAAAGCTTTGATACGATCCTAGCTGATCTGGAATACGAACTAAATGACAGAAGTCCAGTTCTTCCTTAATTATATATAAATGTGTATATCCCTTTGTATGTGTCTAATGATTCAAACTCTCCCCCACACACTATTTGTTTAAGACACCTTCAACTAATTCTAATTCTCTTAAATGATTCAATATATGATTCAATCAATTAAGCCATATATCTGTGCCTGTTCGTTAGTAAAAATAAGTCAGATCAAAAACGAAAGCCAAAACAATAGTCTCCTCACAACCAATACACAGTCTTAATAACTAGTCACTAGTACTAATAATACTACTACTACCTCTCTCTCGCCTAAATCGGACGTACCTTTGATTACAAATATTCGGCCTTAAAAATCAGATCTCCAAATTTCTCTGATTAATTGTATTTCACTGAAATGATAAAATGAAATTGTTAGAATTATAATAAAGGAACTAAATCGTAGTATTCTTTATGGCGCGAAATGTGTTGAGAGAAGGTGGGTAGTATTGGCCTCTGGTTTGGTTGCCTTCTGATTTCAACTATTACGGTAAGATTAGTTAGCCTAACGGTTATGTACATGCTTGTATATAGATGAAAAGCCTCATGAGGCTTTTCACGTGATGACGGTGAATTAGCGCGCGCGCTCTGCTTAGTGTATACAAGGAGAATAAACTGCACATATTTATGCCGCTCTCATCATTCGGATATCCGCCTATAAATATATAGAATTTGACTGATAAAAAGAGTATAATCTCTCTACTTTTAAGGAGTTGAATCAAAACGAGAAATTACTATATTTCAGCGAAACATTTACTTCTAAGAAAAAACGGTTAACGGTTAGGAAGTGGCTTTTTCCACCCCTTAATGAACTTTGTTGAAGTCTTATAAAGGACCATTAAGAAGCCGCATCCGCCGCATGACTCCTCCAACTGGGGTAAAACTACAGTGTCAACGTATATTTATATCATTTTTATCTAAAATAAAAAACAAAATGGGCCGGTAGGAACTATCTGTACTATTATTACTGCTTCTCCAAGGGGATCAACCATCTAAAATTCGCCCGCTTTGTCCAGGCTATCTATGACCTCAATCACGCCTATCGGTACCACATCATTTCAACCATTGAGTTATCCATCATGCTCCGCTTGGGTGTCCACGAGCATTATCTTAAATTCCATCGTAGACTTTGCGATGTTCCCTAACATTCATGATGATTCAACTTAGCCTATTTCGGGGCGGCTGGGATCCCCTCGGTCTTCGTTTTATTTTTTTTGGGAGTTTTTATCCTTCGGGGTTTCTTCTGTTTGTTGCCTGGTATTAAATATGGTTTATATGGTGCCAACAATCGGCTGGGACATACAAAAGAATAATTATTTTTGTTTACGTAATCATATAATATTATTAATACATAAAGGATATTCATGTATACAGAACTGAACTGTGAAGAAGAAGAAAGCATACAAATAAAAATAAAAATAAAAATAAAACAATCGATGATCTGCAGGCTCAGGGGCTATGCTCCCAGTCCTTATTTATATCTGGTTTCTGGAGTTCTGTCCAATACCCAATCTTCGCTCAGACCAAGTATTAATAAGACCCATATAACATGGCAGAGCCTCGTTACCAAGAGTGAACCCAGAAGCATAATATCTCCAACAGGTAAGGATCGACTGCTATATCAGTTTTTTGAACATCCGTTGAGGATTTCTATTATCATCTAAAAGTTTTATACACAAATTCATCAAAGACATATCCGCCTCTATGTGTCATATCATAACCCGGTTCAAAAATTAACGAACCAAAATATTTTTTGTCATATCCCGAATAAATAGGTAAACCAAATAAAGCAAAAGAAAGAAAGAATGCAGTTGATGCATATATCCAAGTTTATTTTTTTTTATCTTCTATAAACACCCGTTTAATATCTGTAAAGATCAGATTTATAAGGACCCTCAACAGACACTCCAAGATAATCAGATTGTTTAGGAGAAAGTTTAGATAAATGAACACCCAAATGAGCTAAATGAAGACGAGCAACAGTTTCATCAAGGATCTTAGGTAAAACATGGACACCGATTTCAAAAGGACCAGACTTTGCAAATTCAACATATTCTTCTCGGAATTTTTTATTATTAGCATTAAAAAGAGCAATTTGGGCTAATACTTGATTGGTAAATGAACAAGACATAACAAATGATGAATGACCAGTAGCACAACCCAAATTAACTAATCGTCCCTCAGCAAGAAGAATAAGATGACGACCATTCTTTAAAAGATATCTATCAACTTGAGGTTTAATATTAACAACACTATGAGCATTAGCTTTAAGCCAAGCAACATCGATTTCAATATCAAAATGTCCAATGTTACAAACAATAGCATCATTAGGCATGGATTCAAAATGGGTAGAAGTAATAATATCTCTACATCCAGTTGTAGTTACAAAGATTTGACCAACTTTAGCAGCTTCTTCCATAGTAACTACTTGATAACCAGAAACAGCAGCTTGAAGAGCATTAATAGGATCAACTTCAGTAACTAAAACTCTAGCTCCCATACCATGAAGAGCCAAAACACAACCTTTACCAACATCACCATATCCAGCAACAACTGCAACTTTACCAGCAATCATAACATCAGTAGCACGTTTAATACCATCGACCAGGGATTCACGGCAACCATATAAATTATCAAATTTAGATTTGGTAACTGAATCATTAACATTAATAGCAGGAACCTTAAGTTTACCATCTTTAAACATCTTATATAAATGATGGACACCAGTAGTGGTTTCTTCAGATAATCCAAAACAATCTTTAAGTTGTTCAGGATACTTATCATGAACTAAAGAAGTTAAGTCACCACCATCATCAAGAATCAAGTTCAATTTCTTTCCATCTTTGAAAGCATTTAATTGTTGTTCAATACACCAGATATATTCTTCTTCAGTTTCACCTTTCCAAGCAAAAACTGGAACTCCAGTAGCAGCAATAGCAGCGGCAGCATGATCTTGAGTAGAGAAAATATTACAAGAAGACCAAGTAACTTCAGCACCCAAAGCACTAAGAGTTTCAATGAGAACAGCAGTTTGGATGGTCATATGTAAACAACCAGCAATTCTAGCTCCCTTAAGAGGTTGAATTTTAGCATACTTGTTTCTAGTTTCAATCAAACCAGGCATTTCATTTTCTGCCAATTCGATTTCTTTTCTACCGAAAGCAGCCAAGCTGATATCAGCGACCTTGTAGTTAAGAGCGGACATTATGAAAACGAGAGAGTTATTGAAGAAGGTGGTATTTATTCTTTTCTGTTATTGGTACAAAAAAAATATGAACCAAATAAAAAAACTGATAATATGAAAAGGAAAGGAAAAAAAAAAAAAAAAAAAAGGGGAAAAAAAAAAATTTGAGATAATGTCTGTTTTATATATACCGATGGCCTTAGGGCTTTTGGGCTCCTTGACAAAAGCACATGTTTACCAGCTTTTCTGTTAGTTGGTGCTGTATGTGCGGCAATTTTTTCAGAGAATTTTTCAGCTGAAAATATATGGGTTGGGGTTCATCTTGGGGGTTCTCCTGTGTAGGCGTATAAGATATATATATAGTGCTGGCATTTACCCTAGCGGTTAAGTTTATGTACTAACCTAAGTACAAAAAACCTCAGCAGAGAGCTGCTGACATGATGCTATGGACCACCCGCCAGTAGTTAATTGGTCTGTAGTAAACGTCCTTCACAATTTTTACCACAATTTACCATCTGCCGGGAAATTATAAGGTTATGTATATGTCCAAGTTATGTATCATGGGTTTAACGTAAACACGCTTAACTTATACACAAGCTTAACGTTAACTTAACTTAGGCGAACAGCGCAGTGTGCATATTTAATTGTTAGAGCGACAAATACGCCATCAAAGGCGCACAGCTTTTGGCCGTGTACTCTGGCCGGCTGGACCGCTTACCTGGGCCTCTTACCTGGGCCGCTTAGGTTATTGGCGGGGAGAGAGCCGAGCCGATGAACCAGTACGTCCGACATATAGGTCTACCCCTGATTACTTGCTACCGGCAACTGGGACGATCTTAGTTAGTACTGTACACTGTACTCAGGAGTCGGGGATTTTCTTGTCAGAGACGGATGGAAGTTACAGTGAGTGCCAAGATCTAGTAAATCTCGAACACAGCTAGGACCGACCTGTCTATCTGCCTATTGTTTCGAACTGTTATACCACTATTTATATATTTACATATTTATTTTAATTCACTCTTTCTTTCATATTGCCTACCATGAATATGCTTCTTCAAAATAGTCAACTCTTCCATTTTCATCTAAATCAAGGTACCTCGCTACACTCTGTCTCATGGTATCCATCATAGATGGTGGTCCACAACCAACTACACAAGCACTTCTAGTGGCGCGAGTCAAAAATTCCTTAATTATATTAGGAATATCCGCACGACCCTGTTTCATTTTTTGATACCATTCCAAACGTGATAACCGACGTCGATGGGTTGACCGTTTCGATGATGGTTGTACAGATGTCATTATTCCAGGACCCCCTTTATTCCTACTACTACTAGGTATGTTTAATGTTAACATTGATGGATACATCTTATGTTGTTCACGCTGAGTCATGCTATTTGTTCTACTGGCAGCATCATTCAATGTTGTAGCTGTTGCTTTCTGGCCAACTCGATTATTATCATTATTATGGTAATCCTTTTCTGTTATTATAACACCAGAAGTTGGTTCTCCTCGTGGTCTTATTTCTTTTATTGATGTTTCCTCCTCTCTTCCCTGAGAAGAAAGAGAATTATCTTGGGTGCCTTCTTCTTCTTCTTCTTCTTCATCACCAATTATATTTAACGCGCTTATGGCACTTGTTGGACTGGGAATAGGTAAACTAGGAAATGATTCACCAGAACTATTGATCTCCATCCTAGCATTATCTACCGCATCCTCTTCCACCCGACGACCTACTGGGTTATACCCTGTTGTGATATGTCCTTCGCCACGGCCACTGGAGTCTACGTCCGGAAGTGCAGCATAAACTTCAATTTCAACTCTACTAGACAATCGTAATAATCTCTCCTCGATCCACCTGGTATCCGACTTCGTTTGTACTGCCCATACAAACAGAATTCGATATGGATGAGCTTCTTCACTATGAGTCAAATATTCCACGTAAGGTATAATTCCTGTAATACCTACTCCTCCAGCTATAAGTAACACTTCACCATATCTTTCCACAGGACAATGGACTCCATATGGTCCCTCAATAAAAACCGGCCGGACCAATGGATGACTTACATCACACCCGCTGTCATTTAAATATTTGATAAACCGTCTAGTTATACCTTCTCGAGCTTTACAAAGAAGTTGGAATGATTCCCCATCACTTGATGGACCAACCACTGAAAATGGATGGGCTTCCCAGAATCTTATTTTTCTAACATGAATAAAAACATATTGTCCTGGTCGAGGTTTCCAAAGAACTGTCGCTCTTACTCTTACATTGACTATATCTCCACTAAGTGCACATAATTCTGCAAAGCTTCTCCTTTTAGAGCCTTGACTAGGTGACATGAAAATAGCAAAATTAAGGAATATCAATCGACAAATTCTAAGAACCCAATCTGCCAACCATATACCAAAGGCAACGTAAATGGTTTGTTTATATCCTAATCCTCGTAAATGATAAATTATACAAATATAAGAAGCAATTGCAAAAGCAAAATGCATCCGTAGGAAAATTTCATAATGATTCACTCTTATAAGTCCTACCACAATCACAATCGCCATTAGAAACATGGCTGATACTCCCCATCGATAGTATGGCAATGGATAAAAATACTTGACTAATGACGCCCCATATGATGCTGAAAATATGTGCTTTATTACCGAATGAACAATGAATTGGCAATAAGTGATTCTGGAAATCGCCCTATGATAGGTATTAAAGGTAGAATATGGCCATCCGGTGACCCAGATAAGTAGGTTGTTTCTCAAAGCAAACAGGGTCATTAGTGGCAGTTGAACAACTCCAATTATTCCCGATCTATCAGAAGAATATCTGAGCATCTGTTTGTAATGGGTAGGGTATAAAGGGTCGTTAGTTAAGAAACTATATGGAGTTACGTCAAAAATCACATTTAGAATGAAATAAATCCCAATAATAATTGTTTCAAATCTAGTAGGAATACTAAAGTTGATACCTAATACATTCAATTTAGTCATATGGCGAAACCCAAAGCACGCTGGGATACCAATATGTTTCTGCCAAAAGATCATTAAATTAGATGGCCGTTGCATAAGGTATTGCTCTCCGGAGAATCGAGCTACCATGTATCGCATCAGTCTTACCAGTCCGCAAAACAGTATCACTGCCATCCAAAAAGCAACTAGAATACCTCCTAGCCACGCACTAATATCTTTTTCATTCAAAAAATTATAAACAGCTCTATAGCTAGCTTGATATGCATCTTCATGGATTTGTATTGGCGTCATATATGGTACTTCCTTAGGCTGGCTACCAGATTGGGGACCTTGACCAATGGGTGCAGATTGTAAATATGTCATTGCATCTGCGTAATCTTGTTCAGAGACTTTAGCATCGTGAATTTGGCATATTGTAGATGTGAAATGATCCCATGCACTATCTCTTTGACTCGAGCTCTCAGTAGCATGATCGGATATACATAATGCTACTGTTGCCAGGAAGTTTCGATTACTACAAAGACACTTAATATCCTGTGAATTACATTCGTCAAATGATGAAGTACCGGAATCTTTACATGCTTCCCCGATAATCGCACCCTTTGGCCACATTGATAGGGCTGGTCTACAGCAAAATAGCACTAGTAATACAAGATAATGGAATAACATAGCAATGGCCCAAGAACGATTACACAAGGAATATTCTTCCAGCATTTTGTTAATTATTGTCTATGATATTTATAAACTTTTTTTATTGTTGTTGTTGCCTATTCCTGACGTTGATTGCTACAAGTCTAATCAAACTTTGTTTGTATGCAATAAGCTCTAGCTCCTGGATAACAACGATATTAAAAAAAAATTAGTTGATTTCATTCATAAGTGTAGGCTAATGTTACAAGAAAATATATAATGAATTAGTAAGATAATTGACGCTATGAAGAATCGGTACTATTTGTGTGTTCAACAGAAATGTCAACAACTTCAATTTGTGCTGGGTGAACATGATGATGGTGAATAGATGAATTCGGCTGTTCTTCTGCACCAAAAAGAGCGGTAGGTTCTGAGGTGTTTTCTTTCGGTGCTTCGATGTCTACTTCTTCTATTGTCTCAGTTCCATTGTTATCTGTATTTGTAGATTCCGCCTTCGGCAAGCTACTTCTTGTTTCTATACGCGTGATTGTACTTGTCACTACTATATGTTCAACATCATCATCTTCTTCTTCTTCTTCTTCTTCTAATTCCTCATAAAATTCAGCATCGGGTACCTCATCTGAAAGCTCAATTCCTAATTCCGCAAGCTTCTGATTTCTTAGGACCAACCGCTGTTGTAGATTGAAATCAGCCTTTGAACGAAGACCACTCAAAAGCTGGGCCGATTCTTTAGCCAAGATATTAGCGGTTTCTTGAGCTTCACGCAATATTTTGTTAATATCAGCGTTGTTTATATCATGTTCTACGATATCTTGTCTAGATATTAATAGGCGCTCTTTAAGATTACGAAATTCTTTCCAGTCTCTCCAATTTGGAATCTTATCACCGTCATCAGATGATGATAACGTAGGTGCTGCAGAGAGCGAGTCAATTGAGACCATTTTTCGACCGATTTCCTGTAATGTGACTTCTGCGAATTCGTCAAGAATATCGACAGTAAGTCTTCTAATTTCCTCAGTTTTATTTAGTACTTGTTGAGCAAATCCTTCTGCTCGAAGACGGACAGCCAAAGCAGCTGCACGGATTAAATCGGCATGACGACGAAATTCATTTTGAATATATGCAGATGTAATAACTTCATCATCCTCTTCAGTATCAACGATATTGTCAACCAAATCGTGTAACTGCTTATAAGCGGTTGTTTCGGCTTCAGATAGATTCTGTAACAATCTAGTAAAATCAGGCTTGGCAATTTCAGTCTGTTCATATTTTTCTTGTTCAATCTCATCAAGAAAAGTAGAAAATGCTTCTCGAGTTGTCTTATCAACAATAGCCTTCCATCTGTTTAGTTCTGAAGATATTGATACAGATTTGAGTTCATTAAGATCTGATACAATTGATTCAACTGAAGCTACAATAGTTGTAGCAATGGGTGTAGAAGAAGCAGAATCAGCGAGTCCTATGGAAGACGATACAGAAGATATTAATGTTAAAGAACCACTAGAAAGTTTGTCATCGGCAGACTTCACCTCGTCGTTCTCTTCCTCTACTTTTTCTCTCTGTGAAACTACCCGATCATAAATTTTGTTTATTTGTGGCTCCACGGTATCTTGATATACCGAAATCACTGTTGGTTCAACAGCCAAGGTAAACCATTCATAAATACGATAACTATATTTCTGAATAGCATAAACTACGTGGGAACCTGCTGAAGTGATATATGGAGCCACATGATCCTTGAACAATTCATAGCCCTTTGTAAAATAAGGTTGAACTTTTGTATAAGATGGAACCAAATATTTAGAATAAACAAAATGACTCACTTTGTGCGCAGAATCAACATATGGAGCCACTCTTTGTACATGGAATTCCACAACGCGATCATAATATGGCTTTATGTACTTCTGATGAAGTTGAATAATTTGATTCTTATAAGGGGAAACTAACACTTGGGCCCTTGTTGATGCCTTTTGTATGATTGGTTGAAAGTAGGTCTGATATATCCATTTGCTTCGAACAAGCCCAGAGTCAATATATGGCTTAGTCTTTGCTAGATAAGGTTGGGAATATTCAACGGCCAGATTATATTTGTATTGAACTGGTTCAATATATGGCCCAACATATGGAACTACTGTATCAAAAATGCTATGTAATGATCCACATAAACATGGACTATCTTCTAATTCTTGCAATGGAGTTGTAAGTGGACATTTCCATAATGATAGGAAAATGATGTAATATACAAATAGGCTATATATGGTTAGTTAGATAATAATCGAAGTGAGAGAGGATTTGATGGGACTTACCGAAATGATATACTGCTAAGTGTTTTAAAAAAAGATGGACGCTTTTTAGTCCATGGTTTATTAATCCTTGATTTATTGGCCATGATGAAAATGGCAGCAACGAATCTGGAAAGCTGAACAAGTTTAGTACCCTGTATTAAAATAAGTTTCTTCTCTTTTTGAAAGGAATATCTAAACAAATAAATGAATTAATAAGATGGAAATATTGCAATTTCAACCTGTAGATAATTACTTTAAGATGGGAAATATTGAAATTTCAACCTGTAGATAAGCACGAAGTGGCAGTTCCCCTCTAAGTTAAATAACGAAGTTAGGGATGAAATTTCCCCCTAAACCACAGTCAGCCGTGAAAAAAAAAAAGCTGCCTATAACTGGTAATTTTTGATTGCATTTCCAAAGGACAACCAAGATTATATCATCAACATTGATCCTGTTCTCTCTGGCTAATAAATATTAGCTCCATTAGTTGGCTAATTTGAGTGAAAATGCATCTATGTGTAACTAAAAAAACTGACCAGGCGTGTGATCAACTGATCTATTACCTACAGGTTTTAAGCAAACGTTAATTAACAAACACTTTTAACAACCCAGCTTTATCCAGTCAACCTGGAGTCCGTCCATACTTGCTACTAGAACTAACGAATAATGAGAGTTGATTGCGCACATATGCACACAGCATCTTACCTAGCTTAACGTTAACCTTAACGTTAAAAATTACATATAACATATATATATGCATATACGGCCCGCCTGGGTACGGCAGAGGGTCTCCAATAAGTGGCCCACTTCTTACCATGACCGAGCTTTGGCGGTTGTTTTTGTCCCAGAGGTTAGATTCCCCAGCGCTCTTAAGTGGTAAATTCAAGGCTTGTAGTACTAGAACTTAGACCTCATTATAAGAATATGTGATTATGTAATAAACAATCCAGTGACCCACCTATTTTTCGGAGGGCGAGGATCTAAGTAGAGATTTTAATAATAATAATAATAATAATATACGGCCCCCCAATTAATTAATTAATTAATTAACGTATACATACGTACCAACCAACGTGAGGCTAGATTCCAGGGGTAACAGGGATGTCTTCTATACTTCTTAACATACCGTCGTACCAATAGCACAGTAGTAATAGTAATGTAGTAGTAATAATACGGTAATTCCAAAATACCGAAATACCAAAATACCGAAATACCGAAATACCAAAATACAAAATACCAAAATACAAAATACCAAAATACCAAAATACCAAAATACCAAAATATAACTTAACTTAGTTATTACGTTGATGATAAACATACTGACTACTGTTTCTGGATAAATGGATAAATGGCTTTATGACTTTATCTACTCTGCTTATCCTTTCTGATGTCTCACAATGAGTTTCTGAAAATTTCCCAAGATATTAATAAAATATACTTAACATGATGCGAGCATTTTTCGAGACTTTTTAACTTATATATCAATATATCATTTAACGAACAATTACTAGATCCTCATCATCATTCCTCTACAGTTAGTAATCTTTTAAACGACTTCTGAAACGGCAGTTCTCCGGTTGAGGGCTATGTTCCGACATTCCTTAGGTGCTGGAGCTAGGGTCAGAAGGGCGTAGCTGGAGACAAACTGTTGAGGGAAACAGTTTAACCCCGTTAACTTAACGGTTAGGCTGGCCACACAATTGACCATGCATGCATGCATTCAGAAGCCGCAAACGGCTGATTGAACTGTAATTATACTGTATTACTGTAACTGTTACTACTGTTTACTGTTATCGTTAACGTTACTACTGTTTGTTTACTTGTACGTGTATATAATTAGTACACTAATAAATTGATCACTTGGATTTTTGTGTGATCAACGACAGGGTAATTAAAGTTTTGCGCGCGCACTGACACAACAGACGCTTTGTTAAGAGACTTACTAAGAGAGAATAGAGAAGAGGTTAGTTAATATAGACGGATGATTTTGATTTATGACGACGACCAGTTATTCTCGACTGCGACGGACTGACCACAACCACACCCACACCCACAACCAAACCACACCCACAACCAAACCACAACCAAACCACAACCAAACCACAACCAAACCACAACCTCAACCACAACCACAACCGAACCACAACCAAACCACAACCTCAACCACAACCAAACCAAAGAAATTGAACATCATCTCATTTTAATTTATTATAGTAAATAGTAAATGACATATATTGTCATAAAGAACCGAACAACTGTCATTAAAAATACATACATTAGAAGCTGAAGTTTTGTTCTTTCATCTTTGTTTGGCATTTGCATACGGATTGTTTTTTTTTTGATTGATTGATTGATTGATTAATTTTGGATTGATCAATTTACATCATGGCGTTTTGGAGAATTGGTAACGGATTTTCTTCAGTGTCGGCCGTCGACAAAATCTTAGATAAAAATGATCATTCATTAATAGAATTATTAAATGAACCTGATCTATTACAGGAATTATTAGCTCCTAATACTAAATTGATTGAATATCTTCGCCAACCAGATGTTTTGGCTGAAATGATCAGGTACGTGGCTGATCTAAATGATAGTTTAGATAATGGACAAGGAGAAGAAGGAGGAGGAGGAGGAGGGTTACTAGATAAACCATTACCGGCAATTCCAAAAGAAGTCGTCTCTGGTACTGATGGAACTGATAATGATGGAGATCTTGAATTACATACTATTGAAGATAATCATACTCAAAATAAAAATATTGATGTACTTGGTGACGATAGTAGTGATATAGCTGATGGTCATAATTCACCTTTCTCATCATCATCACCATCATCAAGTCCACTTTCTTCCGACAAATTAAAACATAGTCTTCCAAGTTTATTGAATCGGACCGGTTACGGCGAAGACGAAGAAGATGAAGAAGAAGATAATGATAATGATCATAGTGAAAGTAGTATTGGCGCATATGATGTTAGTGACGATGATATTCAAGAAATAAAACAACGTCATGCTCAAGTTTGTGCTGAAATCCTTTCTGCTGATGTATGGTCTCTTACAGAAGCTCTTATGGAATACACTGAATTGATCGATGAGCTTTGGAAAATTCTTGATTATCCTACTCCATTGGATATATCGTATGCTTCATATTTTACTAAAATTAATGAACATCTTCTTGATAAGAAAACAGATGAAATGCTTGCCTTTATTCGAAAACAAAAAAATTTTGTCAAGCGATTCATTAAACATATTGATAACCCACCACTCATGGATTTTCTCTTGAAGGTTATTTCATCCGACAAGTCTGATAATTCGACAGGAATAATAGACGTAAGTTTGTAGGGGGGGGGGTTCGGGAAGTTATTGTCTAGTGTTACTAACTTTTAGTTCCTTCAAAGCCTGAAACTTATACCATCATTAATAGCATTTCTTGGCCCTGATGTACCTTCGTCAGTTCAATCTGCTGCTGGAGACTTTTTAAAAGCATTTGTAACAATTTCCGCTAATTCGAATACTGATAACAGCACCATTGGACCTAATGAGTTATCTCGTGAATTGGTTAGCGAACCTTGCGTAAAAGATTTGTTGCGATTAATGCTATATGGTGGCTCAGGATTGGGAACTGGTGTAGGTGTGATTATTGAGATTATTCGTAAAAATAACTCTGACTATGATTTGGTTCCGGTATTGTTAACTACTCTAGAATCACATCCTCCTGGCCCTCGTGATCCAATTTATTTAGGTACATTAGTTAAACTATTCGCCGAAAGTATTCCTAAGTTCCAGGAAATTTTGGCCCGAGAACATGTTGAACTATTTGAAACCCCTTTTGGTAAAATCGAGCCTCTTGGATTTGAAAGGTTTAAGATCTGTGAATTGATTGCTGAATTGCTTCATTGTAGTAACATGGCCCTTCTAAATGATCCTTCAGGAAGTGCTATTATCAAGGCAAGAGATGAAGAAAGAGAACGAGTTAAAAGGATAATTGCCAGAGCAAGGGGTGAGATCCAAAGTGCCGGTGAAGAACGGAATCTAGATTATGATGAAGGTAGTGATAAAGCTATTGAAGCAGAAATCGATGAACTGAGTATTCAAAATGAAGATGATGAAAAGAAATTATCGGATGAGAAAAATAGTAGTGGCAAGATTAGTTCAAGTGACCTTCGATCTGATGACGATGATTCCGAATCAGGTGGTGCCGGGTATCACTCTGCAGTTAGTGAACAAGAATCGATATTGGAGGAGGAAGAGAATGTAATTGGGGGTGGTAGTGATGTCAAGCTTGACTCTGATGCTAATGGGGAGGAAGTAGAACTCACTCTGGCTCAGACTTTGGAATTACAAGAAGCAGCTATTCGTAGAAATCCAGTTGTAGGCGATCAGTTGAAAATTGCCCTCGCTGATAACAAATGTATCGCTACAATTTTAAAGATGTTTTTTAGATTTCCTTGGAATAATTTTCTTCATAACGTTGTTTTTGATATTGTTCAGCAAATTCTAAATGGACCTATGCAAGAAGGCTATAACAAGTTTCTAGCTATTGAATTGTTTGGTGAAGGTCACTTAACTGAAGTGATCTATGAAGGTCATGCACAATGTGAACAACATGAAAGAGAGACTCACATTCGTCTAGGTTATATGGGTCATTTAACGCTTATATCTGAAGAAGTAGTTAAATTCACTGCTCTTTATACTCCCGAATCTGTAAGTCCTATTGTTGCCGAGGCAGTATTAAAACCGGAATGGATTCATTACGTGACTCATACTTTAGTACGGACGCGAGAACAATATAACACAATTTTGGGTGGTAAACGACCTGATGGGACCGAATATGAACGGAATCCTAATGCGATTATTTTACGAGATAATGGTGATGATGATGATATGGGAGGAAATGATGATGATGATGATGGTTCGGAATTGGGCGAAATTGATGTTGAGCAGGAAGAGGGTGGTGATAATTCTGTTTCTGTAGATATTCATCAGCATCACCGTAATTTAGATGAGACTGAGTATGGAAATAGTGGTGATTCAAGTGGAAGTATTATTGTTCGTCATGGTAGTCTTGATGGAGAGTTTGACGATGATGATGATGATGATGATGATGATGAAGAAATTGATCATGGTAATAATAAGAGTACTACTATTGATAAATCGTCGTCTTCGATAACCTCGTCTTCTGATTCAGCTATTAATTCTGATAATAATTCTGCTGATGTGGCTGTTGGCACTACTGCTCAACGTGGATTAGATTTGGATGGAAGTGGAGATCAGTTTGCTAGATACATGTCTCAACAGATTAGTGGTACTGGACATTTCGG
This sequence comes from Sugiyamaella castrensis, assembly GCA_030583505.1. Classification (NCBI taxonomy): domain Eukaryota; kingdom Fungi; phylum Ascomycota; class Dipodascomycetes; order Dipodascales; family Trichomonascaceae; genus Sugiyamaella; species Sugiyamaella castrensis. The sequence continues at coordinate 20,888 of JAJMIF010000087.1, forward strand.
ATCCAGTGACGAAGATGAAGATGATGAAGAATGGGATAATGATCGCAGTGATTACAGAAGTGTTTATACATCATCTGCCCATTTCGAGAATACTTCGAATTCTGGTGCACTACCGATTTCTGGTGAAGAAGATGATGACGAAGATCTAGGGCTTGTTCGGAGCCGCAGTTATAACGACATGAATTGAAATGACAGGATGAAAAATTACAAAAAAAAAAAGAACTAAATAAACTTTTTTTTTTCTTCTATGAAACCAACCGCATCAGTGATGACCTAAATTCCCTCTGCTAACGACATGTGTAATCTTGTTCAACCCATTAATTCAATCTGACTCCGCAATCTTTTTCTCTTATTGTAGCATTTGCAAGATATACGTACTGTAGATATAAATAACAACATATATTTTAAAACTTTATAGACGGTTGAAGGCTCAGCCAGTGACAGAACCTGAGGGAAGCGAGCTTGCTCGGTTTTTATCACACGAACAACTAAAGAAAAGTGAAATATTAAACTCGAAGCAATAGCTGAAATCTTTTATTATGTCTATTTTAAAGCTCTATTATTTCCTACGACGAATAGATCCCGCAACTTTGGCAGCAGGAGCAGGTCTTTTTTTCTTGGTGGATTTGTCATCATCATCAACTTTCTCAACAGATTTTTCTCCTAACACATGACCATCCAATTCATAACCAATTCTCTTACCAGTAGTCTTATAGATAATCCATTGGGGTAATTTGAATAAAAGTGTATCCCTCCATCGAGGATCTTGAATCTCATTGATATCAAGTAAATATTCTGCTTCATTATGGACTAAAAAAACAGTTCCTTCAGGATATACAGTAAAAAGTTTACCATTAGGTAATGCAACTCGACGTTTAGTACCAGGGCCAGAACTTCCCGATCCAGACCATGCCAAATGACGAGCTTCTTCAATTACACCATTCATATGAGATCTATTTCGAGAAGCAGATATTTTCCAAAGTAAATATTGAGCACCACTAATGAACAAATATAAAAATATTATTACAGTTCCCAATCCTGGTCGATATCTGGAATAATAATAATCTGTTCCTTTCCATCGTGGGAATCCATGTTCAAGAAAGAAATCATATCTTTCACGAGCCTCTGATCTGAGAACATTAGCTACTAAACCTAATCTGGCAAATCTTTCGGTAGCTGTTGAATGAGGATTCTTATCTGGATGGATTTTTCTTGACAAAGCACGATATGCTTTTACTATTTCACCATCTGGAGCATTATGGGGGACTCCAAGCCATTCATAAAAAGTACGTCCTTTACCAATATCGTTTTCCACTTCTTCTCTAAGAGCAAAGATTTCTCTATCTTGAGGTGACCATGCCGAAATAATACTAACACCAAAGGTCACTAAACAAAATATAAATAATAAAGATGATGATGATGATATCTTTTTCATCATTCCTTTCTTCAATTAATGGAAATGTAACTGGTTGTCTTGATAGTTAGAATTAAACGTAGCTTGAAACTTTTATGCTAAAATTAATTTTAACCCTTCTTTCCCCTGGATTGATATAAAGATAAGCACGTGATATGTACGTGATGGTGTTTGGCCTGTACACTGTATCCTGTTCTCTGACTGCCTCCAGCTGAAGATGTAACTTAAGGCTAAAGTTAACTTTACGTTAACCCCTTCACACTTTGCAGTAAACGGAGCCAACGCGTCTCAACTATTGTAAGCGCCTCTTCACAATAACGCCGAATTAAATTCCAGCTTATTTTCGCGCGCGTCTAATCACTAGCTAAATGACAGATCTGGGTATGGGCTGCCGTCAAAGTCGGTGCCTTATTTAACCCCAACATAACATCCCGTGTCCAAGCAGTTCAACCTAACTCTCTTGTCTTCCTTTTCTTCCCTCCTTCCTCTCTTATCTCTGTCTCTCTCTCTCTTCGTGATAGCAGAGTTCACGCTTTCTCGTTCTCATTCGGCTTCTGATCCTCTCCTTTTCTATCATATATGTATTAGGTATAGATAGATATCAACTCTTACAGCTACTTTGGAATATCGAATTTGTTTTACTTTTTGTCTCTGATTTTCAAACCCCAATACAATTGTGAAGTTGTCTCTCATTTTGATCAAAAATGTCGAAACAATATCTATTGGCTTACAATTCATTGAGTACTTTCTTATGGGGTGCAGTATTGTCCAGGCTACTAATCCTTTATCCTCTTGTAGGAGCCAAATTTGTACCAGAGGGTGTGTCTGACTTCACTAGATATGTACAAACTCTGGCGGTGTTAGAAATTGTTCATTCTATTTTAGGGATAGTCAAATCCCCTGTCACCACAACAGCTATTCAAATTGCTTCTCGGTTATTATTAACTTGGGGCATTTGTTATTTGTTCCCATCAGCAATTAAAAATGTAGCATTTTCAACTATGGTTCTAGCATGGTCTGTTACTGAAGTTATCCGATATACTTACTATGCTGCTAATATTCAAGGTGAAGGTCGAGTTCCCAAATGGATCACTTGGTTAAGATATAATACTTTTTATATTTTATATCCCTTGGGTGCTGGTAGTGAGACTATACTTATATTCCTTTCACTTGATGCTGCTCATCGTCTAAGTCCTGCTTATGCTTTGCTTTTAAAATTTATTCTCGTTATTTACGTACCTGGATTTTATGTTATGTACACTCATATGATTAAGCAACGTAAGAGAGTGTTTAAAAATATTGGTAAGAGAAAGGCAGATAAGAAGAATGAGTAAACGAGAAAGACTTAATGTACATATAGTATTAATAATAAATAATTAAAGCTAATAAATAAGATCCATTCACTTTGAAAGGATCCACTTCTGCAGTCGGTTCTTTAGAGATTCAGAAAGTCAGTATCAAAAAACACTTACGAGCAGTGGGATGTTTTCATGTTCAGCTTGCCCAAATTGCCCAAGGGCCATCATCCTCGACACTCCAGGACTTAAATTCAAAGATCATTTAGCTTGATATTCATCTCATTATAGGGTATAAGTTTCATCGTCGACAAGCTCGTCATCGAGCTCGTCATCATCTCAGAGTTCAAAGACCACTTAGCTAGATGTTTCTCTCTATAATTAGGCATAAGTCTCATAATAGTCGCAATAGTTCATCTGCAAGATCTTCAGAAAGTTTAGTCCTTTCTTCATGTGAAACATTCTCACTATTATCTATGGAGTTAGTAAAGGCTCTCTATCCGTCGCAAATCGTAGCAGGACCAACAGAAATCGGAATTACGGATATCCAAGGATTCTACGAGCGAGAGCAAAGAAGGATCATCGTTCTTACCTCTAGCTTTGCGTAATTTGTCCAAAAACTCTTCCCAATCATCTACTTGACTCTCACTACCCTCATCGCTTAGTATAGGATGGCACATTTTTCGGATAAGCTCGTTAAATGCTTCATCTTCAGTAGTGTTTTCACCATTCTGGGCTTTGCCGTCAACTGTAGTCTCGTTTTCCTTTTCCTTTTCATCCTCATCTTCATCATTATTAGGATGTTGCTCAGTCCAAGGGAAAACCTCAAGAGCTTCCCGTAATCGATCTATTCCCTTCCTTTCAAAATTATCATTGTTCACACTACTACCGCTTACATCGTTGCCACAATTAACATACTCCAATCCCAAATCAAAAAGCAGATCCTGAATTTCTTCATTCGCTTCTTCCTCTTTTGAAACCGCTATTGCAACCCCCTCCCATTCTTCGTCATTCAACACATCAATAAATTTACCTATTGATTTAATCTGATCTTGATGAACTTCATTATTCTTAAAAGTATAAATAACTGCACCCAGAACATCTCTTACTTCCTTTGCCGGTATGGATACGAACTCTTCAGTCCACCGTATGGCAGCATCAGTAGACTCAAATTCATCAACCCACATCTCCACTCGAGCTGAATAATATTTATTTTTAATTTCCAATTCATGGTCTAGCCCAGCATGGTTCTCCATGTCCGAATTAATTACTGGAAGAGATCCAGTCAGTTCTAATAAGTTAGATCCAACGAAAATCGTAACACCTCGAGGAATCGACCAGACCATCTCCAGAACTTCGAGCTTTCAAACCCCCCTAAAACTCACTTTTCAGCAGGGATAACTTCCCAGAATTGGGAGCCCCAACAACAAGAATTCGATTTCTTTCCGGCATGAGAGAGATCTTTGGTCCATTCAAGTTGACGGAGTTGACGAAGTGAGAGACATAACAATGCTCCTGATATCGTCCTAAGTCACGTGAGGCTCGCAAGATTTTTTGATCGCACGGAATTTCGCGCCTCACACGCCTCTCACACGCCTCACACACTTCCGTTCCGCGCCGCACATTAACATACGCGGAGGGAGACCTGACCTGAAATTCATCTTCATTTGCTGGACCACCAAAACTATCCTCATCGATTCAACTGTTACCTGGATCCAATTATCAGGAATCAAACGAAATGTCTAAAAGACCTTCTGACGAAGAGGTCAGTATATTATTATTTAAGAGTCAATTAGATTTTAGATTAGAGCTAACTCTTTTTTTAGGTTGATGAATCCGATCTGTTTCAGTTCGTAGCATTGGGTGGAGGAAATGAAGTTGGACGAAGTTGCCATATATTCAGTTATAAAGGGAAAACAGTTATGGTAAGTAAGACGCGAAATAGGTGGATAGGACTTGTATACACGTCGATTTCTAGGGTACTTTTATTAGAATGGTGCCTCCGCCGGTTGTTGAAGGTGTTGACCGTCGTAGCTTTATCAATCGAGAGTTTATTATATGTTTATTAACTTTTTAGCTGGATGCCGGTGTTCACCCTGCATACTCTGGATTAGCATCATTACCATTCTACGACGAATATGATCTATCAACAGTGGACATCTTATTAATCAGTCACTTTCATTTGGATCACGCTGCTTCATTACCATATGTAATGCAACACACAAATTTCAAAGGACGAGTGTTTATGACCCATCCCACCAAGGCCATTTTCCGGTGGTTATTAGGAGATTTCATGAGAGTTAGTTCAGTGCCTGAAAATTATCAACCCCTATATACTGCTGCTGATCTTGAGGCATCGTTTGATAGGATTGAAACGGTTGATTATCATTCAACAATGGAGGTCGAAGGAATCAAATTCACGGCGTATCATGCGGGTCATGTTCTGGGTGCAGCTATGTATTTTATTGAAATTGGAGGAGTTAAAGTATTGTTTACAGGAGATTATTCACGCGAAGAAGATCGGCATCTGAATCAGGCCGAAGTCCCCCCTCAACAGCCTGATATTCTTATTACTGAGTCGACTTATGGTACAGGTATACATCAGCCACGGCTTGAGAAGGAAGCACGACTTATGTCATTAATTCATTCAACCGTTACTAAAGGAGGCCGATGCTTATTACCAGTATTTGCCTTAGGTCGTGCCCAAGAGATTCTTTTAATTTTGGATGAGTATTGGGATTCTCATCCGGAATTGGAAGATGTCAATATTTACTACGTTTCATCGTTGGCTAAAAAGTGTATGGCTGTTTATCAGACTTATATTAATATGATGAATGAAAATATTAGGAAGAAATTTCGAGATAGTAGGACAAATCCATTTCAATTTAAGCATATAAAAAGTGTAAGAAATTTAGATCGATTCGAGGATATTGGACCTTGTGTAATGTTAGCTGTCCCAGGAATGTTACAGAGTGGTATATCTCGTGAATTATTAGAGCGATGGGCTCCTGATTCTAAAAATACTCTTTTAGTCACTGGCTATTCCGTAGAAGGTACTATGGCTAAACAAATGCTTACTGAACCACCGGAAATTACATCGGCTAATTCCCCTGAAATTAAGATCCCTCGTAGAATGGCGGTAGAAGAACTTTCCTTTGCCGCTCATGTAGACTTCAAGGAGAATGCTCGGTTTATTGACCTTGTGAATGCTCCTCATATCATTTTGGTCCATGGAGAGGGTAATAATATGGGTAGATTAAAAAGTGCGTTGATGAGTAAATATTCTGATCGTAAAGGAACAGAGAGGGAGGTCAAAATATATAATCCTAAGAATTGTTATGAAGTAGAATTACCTTTTCGAAGTACCAAAATTGCCCGTACTCTGGGCGAACTCGCCGCGGAGCCACCTTATGATGGTCAGATAGTGTCTGGCGTTTTGGTGGAAAAAGATTTCCATCTTAACTTTCTCCATGTATCTGATCTTCGAGAATATGCATCTTTGACTACAAGTGTTGTTACTGAACGACAATCAGTAATTGTTGATGCTGGTCCAGAACTTATCAGATATCATTTGGAGCAGATGTTTGGTGCTGTGGAGACGTTGGAGGAGACTGATGAAGCTTCAGAGTATATGGTTATGGCAGCAGTTAAGATCGTACATGAAAATAATTTATCCACGATTGAGTGGGTTGGTAATGTAATGAATGATGCTATTGCTGATTCGGTTTTGGCAGTTCTTCTCTCTGTAGACACATCACCTGCATCGGTAAAATTGTCATCAACATCTTGTAATCATGACCACCGAAGCCATAAGCATAATAATAATAATGGTAGCAGTGATCTTAAATCAACAATCATAGCAAAAATCGACCAGATATGTGCACTACTGAGAGCGCAGTTTGGAGACTGTTTAACTGTTCAAGATGATCGCAGAACTGCAACTATCGAGATTGAAGGGGTAGTAGCTGAAGTTCATTTTGGCGATCTTTCTGTTAAATGTACTTCACAAGCTTTAGAAAGGAGAGTAGCTGCTGTTCTTGAACGGGCGGTTAATACGACGGCCCCCTTAGCGCAGGATACTTCTCGATTAGTTGAAATAGAAGAAGAGGAAAATGTGGTTCTTTTGGAAAAGGAAACCAATCAAGAGGCCACCATCAAGGCGGAATAGTAGTAGGTACATAAAAACATGCAAAAATAGATTTAATTATTTATTATTAAGCTACTACGAATAGATCCTTTGATTCGCGTCGCTCTTCCATTTTCGAGAGAGGGGACGAGACAGATAAAGGATGAGCTAGCGGTCTGATGCAGGCGTGAGTAGTAGTTCGATTTTCAAACTTTGGAGAGGAATTGGTCGAAACGAACAGCTATAAATGTCTTCCTTTATTTATTTACAAAGTCTTTTAGACAACATGTTTCTCTTTTCTGAGCTCATCAACGATAATAGATTTGATAAGTTCAATATCAGCCTTGTCAGCAAAAATCTTCTTTGTCTCTTTGGTTCTCATTTCCTTGAATTCTTGAGGTAATACATCATTTTCAAAAGAATAACCAGAAATTCCCTCAAGAGCAAGATTTACAGCTTCGGAAAATTTAGCTGGGTGGGCTGTTGAGAGTACAACATATTTGGTTTCAGGAGAAACTTTCTCTGATGATATAAGATTCAATGCTGCTTTAACAGCTACAGCAGTATGAGGATCAAGAACATACTTAGTAGAAGAAACATCAGAGTAAACTTGCTTGATAGTGTCTATAGTTTCATCGTCAGATGTTCGGGCACTAGAAAATTCAGACCGAGCTGCAGTCAGAACCTTCTCCGGGACATGGAAATGACCCGTAGTCTTTAAGGTAGTCATCCAGTCATTGATAATCTTACCAGCCTCTTGATTGGATGAAGCAATATTTTCACGGGCTAAGTACCATAACAATCTTTCAAAATTACTAGAAACGAGGATATCCATAGCTGGAGACATCGTGGCATGAACCACTGGTTCAGCTCCATTATCACTTTTAGAATAATCACCAGATTGGAAGAATCTATGTAGGATATCATTAGAATTAGTAGCAATAACTAATGATTGAATCGGTAATCCCATTCTCTTTGCATAAAAACCAGCAAGAATATCACCAAAATTTCCTGTAGGAACAATGAATTTAGGAGAAACGTTTTTCTGTTCCTTTAACAAGGTGAAATAGGAATAAAAATAATAAGTGATCTGAGCCAAGATTCTAGCCCAATTTATAGAATTCACAGCACCAATATGATACTTTTCATTAAATTCCCGATCAGCAAATGCCTGTTTAACAAGATCTTGGCAATCATCGAAAGTTCCTTTGACAGAAATAGTATGAACATTAGCATCTAAAACTGTAGTCATTTGAGTCTCCTGTATGGGAGATACTCGTCCAGTAGGATATAATATAAATACTGATACATCCTTTTTGTTTCTCAATCCGTAGATAGCAGCTGATCCAGTATCTCCACTAGTAGCACCAATTACAGTAACAATATCTCTAGTAGGATCGGTTTCACTTTTACCAGCATTTCTACGAGTAAGAAAATATTCGAACAAGTTTCCTACGAATTGTAATGCCACATCCTTAAAGGCGTATGTTGGTCCATGAAACAGCTCTAATAGATAAAGAGACTTTGCCTCACTTAATTCAACTACTGGAGTAACATGCTTTGATCTAAATGTAGAATATGATTTCTGAACAAGCTTCTCCAGATCTGCTCGAGGAACCTCTTCAGTAGAAATATATAGTGACAGAATCTCTGTGGCGAGTTCAGCAAATGACAAATCCTTCCAAGATTCAAGGAAATCCTCAGGCAATTTAGCAATTTCAGTAGGGATATACAATCCTCCATCAGGAGCCAAGCCTTGAATAACGGCTTGTTCGAAGCCCAAGATATCCTTAGATGATCTAGTAGAAAAGTATTTTTGGCTCATAATTAGAAAAAATTAATTCTGAAAAGAAAGATGACCGGGAAAAAAAAAATTTCGTTGGATCAAAGGAATGGTGGATGGTACAAGCTATAGATCTATCTATCTTTCAAATATATTCGGCAGCTAGTTAACAATAACGTTAACTTATTACACATCTGCGGGTTAAAACTGTTAAACTGTCCAAAAATTAAACATTTGGAAATTTAGCCGCATAAACCTAACCCTTTTTGGAATTAGTCACATTTTTTTAGCGCGCGAACATGTGTCAATGGATGCATACAATTTGCCGTAAGTTAACAGTTAACGTTAACTTTTTAACGCGTTATGATAGCACGTTTTCCGCCGGAGGTATTTTCCTCCAAAAAGATTTATTGTCTCCGGCGGTTCGTTGGGCACGTAGAACCCATACCACGGTGTATTACCAGCTAGCTCTCGCTACGTTTGAGAGTTCCCAGCGCGCCTGACAGAGAGAAATAAGCTTCTAACAGAATATGGTACGGTACATTAGAGTTCCAATTATGATTATATTTAGACGAATGAGAAAGTTCCTGTAACATTTTCAAAATCAAATATTGGTATAGTATTTTTAATCGGAACTACGACACTAGCTATATTTTAAATCTGGAAGTCTCGTTTTTAGAATCCAACGATATATATAAAGAATATATATATATATTTATATGGAATATGCGCGGCTTACTATAGGCTAGACCCTGACAGAAGACCCTGTCGATCTATTGCTTGTAGAGTTCCGTATAAGCTTTGTTAGCTTTGTTGTAAACTTCAAAAACAGATATTCACCTTAATAATAATAATAATACAATACATACATGTTTACTCGTTACTTGTTTAATAATAAATGAATACTCTGACTAAGAAGTTCATCATCATAAAATGAAGAATGACGAACTTCTTCTTCATTAAAACTCTTATCACTAGTAATAATCTTAAGATCACGCGCTTGAGATGCTAACCATCGTTGAATAAAATTGCTAGGATCTTGCACTAATTGTGCAAAGAAGTCTCGTTTAAGACGCGAAGTATTAAGTGTTTGTACTATAAGAGCAATCTGATTATCAAGGTCGAGAATCTGCGGTTGGTCATTATACCAAATTTCAAGTGTCTTTGCTAGTTCTCCCCGCACAGGATCATCCACCTCTAATTCAATATCATAAACTGTTTCTCCTACTTGTTGATCACGATCAACACGAATTTCATAACTTATAAGTATTGGATCCCTTGGCGTCAAATGAGGTGTCAAAAGATCCATAATCTGAGGGAAATGAATAACGTCACGACCAAACAGCTCCTTTAAAGGGCCGTCACATTTGATTAACCGTTTCTCATCATTATCTTGAAGTTTATGAAACTTAATATAATGCCACATGGCAACAACCACACCTGGTTTTGTCTCTTCGTTTATAGCGAGAACTCTTGACAATAATGGTGATAGTTTGAATTTATCTGGATATTCTTTTAATTGTAAAGTGATTTTGGCTCGTACATTTCTATCGCCTTTCCTTCTAATATCAAAAACATCAAATTCTACCTTTGGTTGTTGACATGCTCCAAGGGCTGTTGGTAGGGTCTCATGCCATTCGACAACGTTATTCTCGATTACTAAATCTGGATCATCGGTGCTTTCTAATTCAACAATAATACTTGTGAAAAAACTGTTGAATCGTGGTCTATTTGGATCATCCGCAGGCACCTAAAAGTGTTAGTATCTATTTGTATTAGCTAAGTTCAATTTCCTTGGTACTTACGTCATCTACTAATCTCCCCTCGATCCTCAAATTCCAAGATGGATTAGTTGCAGAATCCATGAAATCAAACGAAGTCTCATCTAAACGAGAAGCAGTTTGCCATGGTTGTTCTGTAACAGTACTAGATATAAATACACGTAAAGTTTTGGTTTTCTTAATACTTCGAGCAATTGTATCCTGAAGATCGAGCTTCTTCCTACTGATAGTTGCATCCAAGCGACGTTCTGCTTCCTGTAAATCCGAATAAAGTTTTGCCTCTGGAATTATAGTTTCCAATTTATCGGGAAGATTTAAATCAGTTGGCTTGTTAAAATAATGTCTGTCCACCACTCCTGAGCCTCTCAGTTGCTGGGCATCAGGCGGTAACATCCCTCCATTATAACCCATAGAAGGTTGTTGCTGGTTCAAAACACGGACACCGCCAGGAGGAGGAGGAACCCTTGCTTGTGGAGGAAAATTGGGTTTTCCACGGAACGACATCTTAAAAGAATAAATGAATAACAAAAAAAAAAAAAATTCTAAATAAACTCTTCCAGCTGGAGGTTGGTTCTTGATTATCGTGTGTGTAATTGTGTGTAACTAGAAAAGTAAAAGTGAATTTCCGAAATGTAAGTTTGAGCCGCACAAGTAAAAAAACCTCACGTGCCCGCCTTTTTACGTATATCTAATGTAACTGAGTCGTGACTCAGTCGTCCGCCATGCAGTATGGTAATAATGAATTACGATTGCTTTAATTTTAATGAGATAAAAGAAAAAGTTCAACACGAAGAGCAGAGAACTCTGAACTCCCTGAACTTGTTCATGCCCATGCTGGTAGATCTCGAAGATTGAAGCACGGTCGCTGCTAAAGTACTTCTTAGAATCTTATTTCTTTCTAAATATTCTAGAATAGAGTCTTTGAATATAAAATTGATATCACTCCATGGCCATACTCCGACATGATTTCAACCTTGAGCGAAGTGGGTGATGGGCCGGGTCCAGGGCTAGGTCGCAATCGCCACAGGTCTCGCTACTGGGGCTGACCTGAGTGACCCCATGGCTCACTTTGCTCGTCCTTGGGTTGAGAATCAGGAGTCATGATTGCAGTCGCTCGAAACGATAGTGACAAAACCCGAGGGAAGCGAACAACGGTCTGGACCACTCGCCCGAGGATGGCATAAATAACTTAATTATTAAACTACAACTAGAATCCCAGAAACAAGAGTTATATATCTATAGATATACATATTTAAACACCGACACGAAGAATGTTTGTTCGTTGATGTCGGAATTGAATAGTTTCTCGTCCTTCTAAAACAGCCAATGCTCTATCTAAAGCATGTTTCTGGTAGTTTTTCTATAAAAGTTAGTAAATCTCTCTATACATCTTTTGTGTATGTAGTGTTTTAACTTACCGGACCATTGACAAACTCTCGCAATAATGTCTGATATGATGTACTCCATCCAATTGGTAATCGTCGTTTAAGCTGCTCTTCAATCTTAGTAACCTCATGAATCAAATCTTGTCTACTCTCACCATCTTGCCCAACAGCATCCATTGTTGAAGCAAAGAATAATCGAATTGCCTCATCAACATGTTGTTCAGTAGCTACTGGTAATAAATGAATCTTAGCAATCGACTCAGTAATACGAATAACTGCTTCAAGTTGTCGTATAGTAATCGGAATTGATGAACGCTCGTTTACTTGTAATTCCTTCTGATGAACTTGTTTTCTAATACCAACAAAATGACTAGCAAGCTTTTCAGCAGCTTCAGGTGAAAGTCGTGGAGCACATTTTGTTCGACAATAAGAAATATATCTCTTCATTTTCTCAATTGGAATTTCACCTTCGACTTCAGCAGCAGCTGAAGTTCCATTGATATGAGTATCCATAACATGTCTAGCAATAGTTCGATCACGAGCTTGATTATGTTCATCCTTGACAATAAATATCATATCAAAACGAGATAAAATGGTTGTTTGAAAATCAATATTTTCACCAGGGCTCTTCATATCATCATAACGACCAAAAATAGGATTGGCAGCAGCCAACACACTGGTTCGAGAATTAAGAATAGTAGTGATACCTGCTTTAGCAATAGAAATAGTTTGTTGTTCCATAGCTTCATGAATTGCCACTCGATCTTCATCTCTCATTTTATCAAATTCATCAATACATACAACACCACCATCAGCGAGAACCATTGCACCTCCTTCAAGATAAAATTCTCGACTAGAATTGTCTCTTTGAACAGATGCAGTTAAACCAGCTGCAGATGAACCTTTGCCTGATGTATAAATGGCAATAGGAGAAACCTTTTCTACGAATTTTAGTAATTGGGATTTGGCAGTACCTGGGTCACCAAGTAAAAGTACATTAATATCACCACGTAATCTCATTCCATCAGGTAAAAATTTCTTTGATCCTCCTACTAATAAACAAGCAATTGCCCTTTTAATATCGGAAGATCCATAGATAGAAGGAGCAATGCTATTAGCAAAAACTTCATAAAGATTGGGAGTTCTTGATAAAGCCAGAAACTCTTCTTCTTCTTCCTCAGTAAATACGATATTACTATGATTGTCATGATCCAAATCAGTTTGAATCCCTACAACTCTTACATAAGGATTTCGAATAGCCACTGCACTCTGACCTTTAACCTTGTTTTGATAAATAGAATAAATACCAGTAATAGTACATCTAGTTCCCGGAATTACCTTATTAGTAAGATATCTATCAGTAGACAAAAGAATATGACGAGGCATTTCACCTACAGGAACCATATCAGGAGCTTCTTGAAGTTTAAGAACTTGTTGATCAATAAAAGTGGATCGATCATGTACAATTACGTATGGATCCATAGAGCATGACTTTGGTTCACCACCAGGAGGTGGTGGTCCTAGACAAGTTCTAGGCATTTGAATACCTGAGAAACCACCACCAACATCCAATCGGTACATATGGCGACAAGTTCGACAAACAAGTTGCAATTGAGTGGCCTTTGATGATAAAGTGGAAGCACCAATAATAATTCCTGGTATTCTAACCAATCTAGATATATATTTTGCATTAAGATCTCGAATAGAGATTGGACTAGAATCTGATTTAAGAATGATATGACACATTGGAATTTTATTTTGGTGGAGATTATTAATTTCATCATTGTTGCTATCTGGATTCTCACTGTTATTATTCATTTCGGAAGGATAAATGATTCGTCTTGCAATTTCCTTTGCAGCAGTTTCAAAAATTGGCAACATTTCACCTGGTTCATCGGCCAATCGTTGACCGAGATCTTCATTAAAGGCAATAATATGTCCTACATCTACAGTAAGAGAATACTGTTTAATATGAACATTTTCACGAAGTTGTTCACGATAAATATATCTATTATCGATCCAAAATTCCTGAATGAAATGTTTGAATTGATTTAAAATCTCTGATCGAGACGTGATTTCAGTTTCTTCACCAGGAAGGACACTAGTAGAATAGATACGGGCTTGATCGTATGACATAGTGAAAGTACGAAGTGAGGAGAAGTGATATATGATAAGAATAAAGAACAACCAAAAGAAATATAAGAGTTAAGAGTTAAGATAAAAGATAAAAGATAAAAGATAAAAGAAATTGAAAGAAATTGAAAGAACGCGTGAGAGAAAACGCGAAATAAAACACGTTTTTATGCGAGTTTCAATTAACTGTGACCAAAGATTAGGGTACACGCTACAGACGCGTTTCAACCCTAGACCAATTTCCTGAACCTCTTTTCGAAAAGGGGACATTAGCAACGGGGTCTGGTACAGGATGCAGACACTTACCTGTCTCTGGTCGCTTCCTCCGCTCAAACTCTTAGCTACCTCAACGATAATCCTCATATAATTCCGAGGAGAGACAAATCAAATGAAGTGCTGGAGCGACGAGCTTTCAGACAGCTTTGACACCAGCAGAGCTAGGAGGATTAAGGGAGAAAGACCTCACCTGACCCTGTGATTTGAGTATTTATGAACTTAACTTGGGCTCAGACAATCTCGGGTCGTTATCAAAGAAAATAACGATCCAAATTAAGGGTCTGCAGTCGACTAGCTTAGCTAGCCTAGTGTGGGGCTAGGGTTTATTTGAACCCATTGTTTTCTTCTGATCTGTTTTTCATGGATGCAGAGTGAACCTAAACAGGCAGGTTACAGATAAAGTTAGAACAGCCAGGGACATATAAAAAGATAGAGGCACAAAGGCACATGGCGACGTAGAAAAAATCTTAATTCGCTCGAATGCCTTGATAGCAATTTGAACGGGCAACGGCTCCCGATATTAGCTCTTTGAACGGGCGGCAACGGCTCCCGATCGAAACTCAACAACCTGACAGGGCCCGAGCGAAGTGAGGTTTTTTTTTTGATCTTCAAAGTGTATTATAATATAAAAATACATATTAAAACACGTTATAATATAAAATTACATATAAAATTACATATAAAATTACATATAAAAATACATATAAAAATACATATTAAAACACATTAGAGGTATAATACATATATAAATCGTTGTCAGCATACACTATTAAGACGTTTTACAACAAAATCATCTTAAATCCTCATATAATAACCCTACTAACCCCTACTACATTTGCCCTCGAAGTGAGCAATGAAAAATACCCTATCCAAGTTTAAGCAATTATTTTAATTATTGTACAGAATTACATAATTAGGGGTAGCACCGTAGCATACAATTAATTGCGGGCCAAATGAAAAATTAGCATAATATATAAAAAGTAATAAGAAAACATTAAAAGCATCAAGTCGTAGAAAAAAGCATTATGATAGAGGTGTGAAAAAAAAAAATGTAAGCGAATGACATTAAATTCTTTTTTTTTTTTGCATTTTTTTTTTTTAATTATTCTTGTGTTTCTCTAATGTTGAGAAACCCATCCCTTAATAGTCATAACAATCATTACCCAAGACATTATCAGAACAGCAATTCCTACATTAACATTAAGAGAAAACATCGAATCCAACCCTCGATAAATCATAGCTTGTATAGTTTCAGAATTAGATTGTATAAATACCATACCACCACAAATTAAACAGAACGAAGTAATAAGCTCAGTAAATGGATGAGTTGGTTTAGTTGACATGGGAGGAGAAACATATAATATGAGATAAGTGAAAAGACGGAATACTGCACCTACTGAAAGAAGAGTACCCCATTGTTGATGAACCAGAGTCGATAATGGTAATTCTTGTTGATGTTGGGACATAAGTGCACCAGTCCAAAAAACAGTAAAAGCAGGAATTGGATTAAATGAAGAAACAGAATGAGGATCCAAAGTTTCCCGATTTGGTCTTTTCCCTGCTAATAATTTCCGAACAGTTGGTGATTCAACAAGCAATCCACAAAGCCCACCACCAATATACATAAAAGCAATTGATACATGTTGAAGATCCTTATGAGACCAAGCACCATCAGTATTACCTAAATGCTCTAAGAAAATATTACTAATACCATAAGTGAAAATAAGACCCGATTCAATGAATTCCATAGATGGAATACGAGTTAATATATTCTTTAAAAATCTATTAACAATATTGTTTGATAACGATTCACTATCAGATGGTCTTGTATAGAATGGAGGAGATGAAGAAGAAGATGATGATGATGATTCATGTTGACGCTTTTTCTTAGCAGCAGCAGCAGCGGCAACGGTAGCAGAGATTTCATCGCTGTCATTATCCAATGGAGAACCAGGTCGAATGTTCCATGCCATACCATAATAAGCAAAAGTTCCACAATATCTTCCAAGAGTCACAAGTCCAAATAAGAAAAACACTCCACCTTTAATAAAATGGGCTAAGATATTAAAAACATCATTGGCCATACCTAGACGATAAAATACAACAGTACCAGTTAATAAATAACTAAATGAATAAACAAACAAAGGTTTGTTAATCAAAGTAAAAATAATACTTGAGGTTTGTCCCAAGTTAATAACACTAGTTTCAATATAAGGATAATTCATTATTCTAGAAAACAATCTTTCTCGAAACCGACTTTCAAATAAAATAGGACTACCAGATCCACCATTTTCTGATAATGAATGTAGAGTTCCCAATTCATCAACATCATCATCGTCATAACCTGGATCAATATCAGGACGTAAACCGGCTGTAGAAGAACTAGTAGCATTGATAGAATTATTACCGCCAATATTTTCATCAATAACAGATCCATGTCCATGTCCACTATCATGAGAAGGTCTGTGAAGATGATCTTCATCATCAATACCATTATTAGCATTAAATGAAGCCAACATATATTCCGTTCCATCAATCGGACCTCCTCGTTCTCCTCCCAAAGTCCATGAAGATTTCAATAGCCAAGTTGATAACACTTTAATAACTAATGAGATCCAATGAACCAAAACATAAAAAAATAATACAATCGACATCTTTCCATAGGCATTATTAGGGTATAATGAAGTAGGAGAAGATGGAGCATATACAGCAAGACAGAATAAAGCGCTCATAGCAACAAATGATTGTAAAGTTTGAAGGACCAAATGTAATGAACCAGCATTCTTTTCTGCAGAAATACTTACAGATACAGGATATAAAAAGACCCAAGCAATTAAAGTAAGCGTAATATGAGCTACTAACCAAGATTTATGGGCTCTACCTTCAGATAATTTCTCGTTAAGGAAATTGGTTGTATCATATTGTTCCCAATAAGCTCTTTGTTGAGGTTCAAGATCGGTATCTTCTAATATAGGTCTACCATGATTTTGATGACCACCTGCCATAGTTAGAGGAGAAGGTTCCATTGTAGTATTGGCAGTTGTAAGATCATTTTCATCATCTCCAGGAATTGCAGAACTGGTTGATATGGCAAATAGAATTGTCAATAGGAACAATCGAGGTAATTTCATATTGAATTCTAAAAACCACTTGAAATCTACTAAACCCTAGAAATAGAAGAAAATGATATTAAGTGAATGATAAGTCAGTGAGTGATTCAGACTAGATTAATCAGTGAGTGCTAACCTATAGAAAACTCAAATTAAATATAAAAATTGAATAGATATACAATACTATTCCTATATATACCCAGTCGATATCCTAACTCAGTTATATATAGGAATCAATTGATCCCGGGGAAATCGGAATCCACCTGCCCTTTATATAAAAATTTATTTTAACGTAGTTTATACATGCATATGACCTACGATGATGTGCACAGAATAGAACGAACTTTACGTATGCAGTTTAAGTGTTAACTTAATGTTAAGTTAACGTTAAGTTAACTGTTACAACGTTAACATTAACTTTGGTGCCTCACGTTATTTTACCCTGTCTATAACAGCTTGCTGCAAGTTACCCATTTATCATAACTAATCCAATTAAAAAGAAAAGAAGTTTATCTGAAGTAACTACTGGTACAAGGTATAAAATAAAATAAATACTCTAGTAGTTTTTGGCTCGCTCCAAAGAAGATGGTGGCTGGTGTGGGTAGTAGTCCCTTCTCCAGACCATTCAATTGGTTTAACCTGCAGTGACAGAATTACCTCCAAACACTAAGGTTATATGTCTATTGTTTAATTGGTAGAAATGATGTTATATAAAACCTTCAACCTTCAACCTTGAGTCAACTTCCGTTAGTAGTTAGTAGTCAGTATTCTTTCTCTCAGCTGTTATTATTATGGCCTGTTCTAATTGTTCTAATTTTTCTATTCTTTCTATTCTTTCTCATCCAACGTTATCATAACGCCTCTTATTCAGTTTCTCTGTCAGATTTTATAATCGTCCTATCTCTCTTTCTGGTTTAGCGTTCCTAGAAAAACAAAACCCACTTTTCCTGAGCAAGCTTATTGAGATATTCTTCTGTGTGTATTCCGCCTACAAAAAAATTATATATAATTAATCTTTTTTTTAAACCTTTATTTTTTCGTAATTAATTCTTATTTAAACTGATCTTTTAACAGTAAAGGTGCAAGTTGAATAATTCTACCTGCATATCTTGGCAGGTTGCCTGCCCAGAGCCAACCACAGTCTTTATAATCCAACATCTGACATAATAGGGTTGGTTACTCATATATACTCATGCATAAATACTGTAACTTAACTGACTACATACATACATTTGAAAACGGACTCATCGGAGTTAACTTGTGAACTTTCCGGCCGATTAAGAGGACATAACTCATGTGGTTCGTGAGCTTTGCCTCCGGCGACTCGGGCATCTTCGAGTCTCTGCAACGTAGCGAGAACTAGCCAAGAAGCAAAATGGCAGTCAAGGATACATCCGGCAGTTGGTCCTTTCAGATCCCGAATGAAACAGCTGTGTACTAGCGGATTAAATCCAAACTCCAGCCGTTATGGGGTTTTGCCTCAACCTGGAGGCAATCTCCAACTGATGTTGTACAGATTTGGACATGTTTTGCATTGTAAATTGTTACACCTTTATTTCCCCTTTTTTTGTATGTCGGTTGCATATAACCGACTTTAATTACCATTGGATTAAAATTGTGTGGAATAGGGAATTGTCAACAAAAAAACTACTCACCACCTCCACAAGTTTTGCAGTCACAGATTTACCAAACAATAATTTTGTGAACGAGGAAGTATGACAGGAGGATATTTACTAATTTCCTAGTTGAGTATCTTCTCTTAGAACTTCCTGTTTCATATTTTAGAGGCAAATGCCTCCGACGGCTCTGTCTAGGTCTCTCTCTACACTCAATTGTCCCATCAGTGATAGAACAAAACGTGCAATGGGTCTGGAGGGGGGGCAACGGGTTGGGGCTCAGACTCAAACAATATTCAGAAATATTTTTATTGATACATAATTTCATCGCAACTCTTTATACTTTTTCACAACCCGCTGCTGAACCTTGACTATCGCTTCCTACCCCAATCTTGGCTTCTCACTTCCTGCCCCTTCCCCCCCCCCCCCCAAGGCCATATTAGCGATAGAGCCACCACGAATTGAAGTAACGAAGTTAGATGTGGCCTAACGACAAGGATAAGCCCCCCTTCCCCATCGATGAAGTACAGAGGGAGGTTTTGCACCCACTAGATGACCTCCCTTCCCCCACCCAGAGCGGGCCACCTCCCGATTAAGAATACGTCTTTCTTAGAACAGACTGTTCAGTATTAGGAAATAATTTTTTTGGAATTATCTTTTCATTGTCTAAACTCCATCGCTAACGCGCATAATACCCTTACCTTGTCGTCATTTGCCCTAGTCCGATGTCTGAGTTTTTTTCAACGGCCAGGCAGTTGTGACTTTTTAGCTCAATGTTTGTATTATTACGATATGGCCCTCGGATTCCCGGACCCCCGTTTTCCTCCGATAGCTAGCCCCAGATTTCTAGCCATCGCTTCGCTCGAGAGAGATTAAATTCCAGGAGATGCAGTGATTAAACGTCTCAATCGAAGCGAGAGCTAACGAGTCTGAAGCACCCTGGCGGCCGGCGGCAAACCGTGGCGACGTCTTTGGTTGACCTTCTTTGTCCTTAATTGCTTTACAGAGAACATCAACTCTTTAATCTTCAGGGTGAACTCCTTAAGATGGACTCCGAAAGAGTTATGAACTCCGTATAAGCAGAACGACAAGAATAGAACGTGGTGTGGTACGTTGTGAGCTCGAGTAAGAAGGAGGAGGAGGGTCCAGTTGATGCGCATATATATATCTGCATGCGGTTGTTCTTGTGGATTAGGGTATTTTGACTGCTGAGCTAGGGCTGGGAACTTGAAGGAGAGTTAATTTATTTTGTTTTTTTTTTTGATTTCTTAAAGTCAACGTTAACAGTTAGTTAACTGCTGGTCATTAGGTTAATGAACAAGGAGGCCCTTTATATATATTTGCTCGTGACAATAATAAGACAGTTTCCATTGAGATTTTTTTTTTGCACTTGGTACATCGAAATTCTCTTTTGGGCATCTACCACACCATTTCTGATCTATTTCGGACATTAACTAGAAGTCCGATATTTTAAATTTGAAACGGGTTAATTGAATAATGAGTAATAACCAAATATGCTTGTATTATAACTCCCAATCTGATATATTACACACAGTTATTATTATAAATTTTAGTAATCATTCCACAATTTTTTGTCTCATATATGAAGCTTAACTTAAGTATTCCAGCCTCGCGGCGTTACGCACAGTAATTGATGTATAAAAGTTAGCTACATCAATAAAAACAAAAGAAAATACTGGTCTATTTCGGAAGCTACGGATCTTTAACCAAGTTTGGATCACTGAGGTCTCTGGACTTTCTCTGTTCTGACTTTTTTTAGATAAGGGGAGAAAGGAGCAATCGAACAAGAAATAGAACAAGAAATAGAACAAAATGCTTATTTGCGGAGCATCGAGGTGGCGTGGGTAAAAAAAAATGGGTTAGTTATTCATTATGGTAACTAGCATACAGGTAGGCTATTCCGCTTTGCAACAAAGAATCCCGATCATGATGAGGTTGTGATTGAGCCCCCAACCGTTTGTTTGTCTTTGCCGTGTCTTTGCCGAGGAAGAAGTTCGCTCGGGTTCTGTCACAGTGCCCTGGATGAACCTTCGAGTGTAGCGAGGGCAACTACCGGGGCGCCTTGAGCCCCCGTTCTAACCGTAGTTATATATGTACGTATTGTGTATCCCCAATCGAGCCCTATAGTTCTTGTTAAGTTGTCTTGGCTATCTGTAATAGAATCGGAATGGTATGCCGAAGTTTGGACGAGAAACCTGTGAGCCCAAGCGATTCTCAGGAGGAAGGCTATTACAATCTACGAAGTGGGTTGGTTAGTTTTTGCAGATCTTAACAGCTGATAATTTAACATGAAATTCGATTCCTTATGAAACATTTGTGATGTTGACGTCAATTTAGTTTTTGAATCGGATCCTATCAGTACGAACCTGCCGCTTGCTTATACGGCCATTCGCGATCCGATCCGATCTTATCCGATTGTCCTGCATCATCATCTCCTGCCGACCTTCAAAACAGATTTGATGGCCGCCTCTCGCTTCAGGGGCGACCGGGACGGAACGCCGGTCTTTTTTTTTTTTTTTTGATCTTCAAAGTCCATTATAATATAAAAATAAATATATATAAATCCTCATATAATAATAACCCCTATACCACAATAACTTGCCCTCGAAGAGGAAATATTAATCTAATATAAAAAACCCCTTCTAAATAAATATAATTAAGCTCAAGGTTACCTAACTCACTCTAGGCTGGCGGGCAAATTTTATTGTATTCTTTTATGGTCTTGCAGATACGAGGAAGATAAAAAACCCGATTGTTCGGAGATACCGTCTTAATTGACCGTGTGTCTGTCAGTATCGTATAGCATGTGAATTATCTTTCGTCATATAAATAATAATATGATAATTAAATTAAAATCATTAATCTGCTAAAGAGTTAACGAATGGATTCCGGTGCTTATTCAAGGTTACAAACATTGTGAGCAACAGGCCCGGCGGTCCCCCCTCCACCCTGCCCCCTTTTCCCGGTTGCTCTAGGATTCCTAGGTACCAATTTATTATTATTATTATTATTATCGCTAGGGGGGGGGGGGGGGGGAAGACGTCCTGACCGTTTTTCTTGGAAATAAATATTTTACTGAAATATAATAATTGATAATATTAATATTAATTTCTTAAAAGTAGAGATTATAATACTTCTATTGATCAAATTCAATAATTAATTCATTTCTTTTCATGCTTAAAGGCGGATATTACCCCAGACCCCCTATCCCTCGTTACGCTCGATGTTCAGTGATTTATGCTTGTCATTTTCATTGGGCCGAATATAATCAGTCAGAATCTGTCCTATCTGAATAATCCATGTCACTACTATTTATGCTTGATTCTTTCTGCCGCCTATATATCGAGATATTTTGTTTCAACAGTTCAGTCTATTTAATTCTCGTTTTATTAAATAAATCCCCAAATTTTGTTCATGGTATTATACATTGCTATATAATTCCATATATAGAAAATAAAGAAAATCTATATTTTTATTTTTGTCAGGGAACCCTTGGACCCTCTATAATTTAAGGTTCTTCCTTTTCCTTGTGATCTACATAATTTTAGTCCGTGTTCCATACCCTTATCGGTTAGTTAGCTCATCGCTTGTTAAGGACCCTACCTGATTGGAAAAAGAATTTAAGCATAACTTGAAAAAAAAGGGACGAGGGAAACGGAAAAAAAAAAAAAAATGTAAAAAAAAAAATGTTATCCTGTTTATGTTATATATATCATTTATATTGATAGACTGGCTGACTGTCGAATGTTTTGGTATTTTTATCGATTCTCACATTACTAAATTGAAGAGTAACAGTGCCAGCTAGAGACAAAAAGAGGCATACAGGTAGTTTCAACTGTGGAACGGTTCTGTCGGCTAATTCCTAGCCTCATTTTTATCGTTGATCTGTTCGTTTTATTTCTATGCGACAACTGAGTTCCTTCAACAAATAATCTCGTATGGCTTATTCTTTGTCTTCGGCGCTCCAGTGGCAGGACATATCTCAGAATCCCCAGCTGGCCCAGAGGAGTTTCCTGATACTCAACGAGAGTACGATGTTGTTGAACTCTATCTGTGTCTTCGAGTTAACGATATTCCTATTTGGTATCTTTATTAATACCAGTAGTTTCATTTCCTTAATACGGTATCTACCTCTAACTAAGTGGGCAACAAAGTCTGGGGCAGAGTCCACACGGACGGATGCGCCCACAACTTACTCGCTAGGCACCTGTGACCCGGGAAGTAGCCCTAGACCAATCAGTCTTCGAAGAAGACGGCGACAGAACCGGATAAATTTAGCAGCGTAGTTTGGGGCCAGCTCCCGAGCAGCCGGAGGCAGACATTGGAAGTCTGGGTCCAAAGATGTCCCTCCTAGCGGATCAAGGACAGCCCGAAACTAATTTCCATCATGCCTTCCGGTGTAGGGTCACTTCACAAATTGATGCAGAATAAAAAAAGCCCGCATCAAAACAAAAAAATATGGACTCCTCCACAGGGGCTCGAACCCTGGACATTTCGGTCGACTTTAATGTCTTAAAAGCCGAACGCTCTACCAACTGAGCTATAGAGGATCTGTTTCTTGTCACAAGGTTTCTGCAGCAATACTTAAAACACTCAAAACTCAATATAAAAATATTTTTGAGCATATTCTTCCAACGGAAATACAAATTCTGCTTTTTTCCCAAAATTCTGAAATTGAACGCTGATCATCTTTCAACTTCAACATCCAACAACAAAATAAGAATAATTCATAAAAGATGCCAAGAATAAAGACAAACCGTATGAAACGAGCTCCAGAAGGGTTCCTAGATATTGAAGATACTCTCAGCGAGTATGAAAACAGATTGAAAGATGGTATGTGCGAGCGATTCACGTGATGTTCAATTGGAGCAAATTACCTCAGCGCCTACAGGTGGGAAATAATTCCTGAGTGATGAGAGTTATATGGCCTGAACAGGACCGCTTAGAGTAGAAAATTGGGCAGCTCTAGTTCGGAGGACTTGGCGAAAGACTCCCCCTCTTTGGCCTTCCATGGCCGGGGCATCCATTGCCGGGACTATGCTGCTCTTGAGAGGTTTAAAAGGGGCAGTTAGTCGGAGCGAAGGGAGTAAATGGGGTCGAGTAAATGGGGTCTGGGGTGGATATATAACTAACATCCAGCTGAAGCTAAATCGCCAGTGGGAAAATCACGTAATGAAGCTCTTCATGAAGTCTTCCAAATTCATCATCAACGAAGTCGCTACGTCTACGAGTTGTACTACAAAAAAGATGCCATTTCATCTGACTTATACCAATGGTTGCTGAAGAATAGATACGCTGATGCAAACCTTATTGCTAAATGGAAAAAACAGGGGTATGAGAATTTATGCTGTATTCGATGCATCCAGACTAAAGAGAATACCCACGGTGGTACATGTATTTGTCGAGTACCTCGAGCTCAGTTAGGTGCTGATTCTAAACCTGTCGAGTGTGTGACTTGTGGATGTAGGGGGTGTGCTAGCACGGATTAGTGAAGTGATTGAAATTGCTAGACGATTTTGTGAACTTCTTTTGTCCGTAGCTATGGAGCTATCGATCGCAACCGACAAACCTTGTCGAAAGCTCACTGTGGCTCAGTATGGACTGCATTAGAATGGACCCCACTTAGACGTAGTTCAACCAACCTGAGGTATACAGCCAGTTGCCAGACTACAAAGAAAACAGATGTCATATCTGGGACGTTATAAGCTGATATGTTGAAATCATCCCTAGCACAGTAACCTTGTATGTGATCTCCAACTTTGAACTACTATTTGCCCCTTCCAGAGATATATTGTCATAAGTGGCTCTGAACTTTGGGGTATCAATAGTTCTGACTGTAGCTGGCATATTTTATTTATAGATGTAATGATAATAAGAAGTTAAAATATGAAGTCATCTTCGGGCATTATTGTGCTTCGGGCGTATAGCATTAGCTCAGCTATTAGCGCGCTTGCTTCGCTTAACATCCGAGTTGCTAGTCCACTGAGTTCGGAAACGAGCCCTCGCATCAGAGTCACAAGTTCACAAGTAATGTATACTCCTGATCAGCTCCGCCTCCACTGGTAGGCAAGGAGTCTGCCCTAGACTCTATTTGTGTAACTGAAGAATGGGGTTAACTCTCTTCCTGATCTCGCCAGCCAGAAGCAGAAAGGTCAATCCGAGGAGGAGTTAGTTTATCGGTCCCAAAAGCTCTACGTAGACAAGGGTCAACTCGTGCGAAACCACATAGTCTCGAAACATACAAAACAAAAAACCTACATTAGAACTGGGAAATTAACAGATATCATTACAAACCATAAAACAACACATCAAAGAAAATTAAGAGGAATAAATATATATATACGACATGCAAAATCGTTTAAAACATGACAATCGTCCAGCAATATTGTAGACTAAAAATACCAAATAATAATTAAAGAAAATAAAATAGAAAAATAAAGATAAACAAGGTCATCATGACCTTGATGACTTTAACGGTGAAAAACTTGAGTCCGTTTTAATTGGAGAATCAATTCTCAAAAAATCAAGTCCTTCTGTTCGTCTAGGTGAAGCAAAATGACGACGTAACGAGTCAACAACACCAACCGTACTGCTACTAGGTGTCGCGGATTTATCATTTTTCCCACCAGTCTCATTAGCCTCTACGGCACGACGAACAACATCCCAGATATCCACACCTACAATGTCCGTTACGCTTTCTGACGGGTCCAATTCAAATCCTGTAATACCAGAATGTTCATAATAACGACGACGCTTAGCTTCGCGCTTATCGGGAGATCCGAAACATGCCCTTGATATGGCATCATCCTGCTCTAAGAAAAGAGGGGGGTTTACAAATCTCAAGCCAGGTCCATTCGGTGAGCTCATGATATCCTCAAAATTATGAGATGGGGAGGACCCAAAATTGCGCATTAAGCTTCTACGAGAGGAAGATGATGTTAGTGGAGACAATGATAACATACCAGAATTCGTCATAGTTGGAGTAGGGGGCAAGAGAAGAGTTGAAGATTTGAGATCGCTAAGAGAAGCCATTGACTTACTCCGTAGAGGTGTCAAAGGAATTCGCTGCTGTTGTGTGGAAGATGATTCCTGTGAATTATGTGATGATTGAGGTGGCTGAGGTGGCTGTTGCTGATATGGAGATTGTGAGAAAGGTGATGGTGGTGGAAAATAGGCGGTTGAAAACATCGATGACTGTGTTAATAATCCCTCTTCATTTAAGGAAGAATACGAGAACCATTGGTTGGAAAGAGGAGCTGCTAGAGTAGGAATATCATCATGGTCCAATAGCTTCTTTCTCTTTCTCACCCTTTCACTACTAGCGGACTCATTATTAACACTGCTATTATTATTACTACTACTTCCATCAAGTAGAAGTCCATTTGTTGCACGACTGCGAGTGGGAGATTCAGCATTGATATTAGTCTTAGAGAAATGTTGCAGACCGATAGAACTTTTGGATCGTTTCAATGGAGAGGGTACAGTTGGTTGATCCATATTATTAGTTCCGAATTCAACCTCATTCATCATAATCCTGAAATTATCTGGACTGGTGACATTCCGACTAGCCATATTCTTAAAGTTATCAGGACTGGCTATCACATTTCTAAAATTATCAGAACTTATAAATGTTGAACACATAGTAGCATTTTTAGCTGATAATGGCGGAAGTGGTGGAAGCGACATAGGTTGATGATGTTCATGCTGATCACTCTCATCATCATGATCGTCATCGTCATTTGGCTCTAAATCTGTTGAACTAGATTCACGAGTTTGTATTGCCGGGGGCATTGATAAACCATTTGAAATAGAAATAGGAGTAACCAATGCAGAAGGTAAATCAGCTGGTACAGCGGTAGAACTTTCCGAGCTTTGATTGGCAGATTTGCTCGTATTACTCATTGAGTCGGAGCTATTTAACTGTTTGGAGATAGTTGTCGAACTATTTGGATAATGAATTGTTGCCACTGAGGATATCATGACCCTTGTTCCTCCTATTTCAGTTGTATTGAAAACCCCCTGTCTAGGATTATACATCATTGGACCTTGATGGACAATCCCACTAACCAATCCCCGTCTAGTGGTATTTTTCTCTTTAACAAATTGAGCTTCATTCCCAGGAACCACTATCCAATAATTGCCTTTACCGGGATCGGATTTGGGTCTTTCTTGCTTGGCAAACGATTTATTCAAACTAAGATTATGTCTGATTGAGTTTTGCCAACCACCTTTACTATTTTTATACCACAGAAAACTGTCATTTATCCATTGATATATTTGAGAAAGAGTCAATTTACGTTCAGGCGAACGCAATATTGCCATTCCAATAAGAGTAGCATACGAATAAGGAGGTTTAGTACCATCATCGATAAGTGGAGGCATTTCATGAGGTTCGGGCAAAACAAACGGTTCGGCAACAGATAACGATTTATTAATCTCACTGATACTATCATCAATGTTATGACGACGATTATTTAGAACAGGAAGTTTGGGTCCCGGAATGGGATTAAATGCTGGAGGAAGAAGTGTTTGATGGAGTTGAGAAGGTGGTTGGGACGGTTGATATTGCTGTTGATCGTACTGATTTGGTTGTCGTTTATATAATGGCGATGAACCAACAGGAGACATCATTTGACCTGAGTATACATTTTCTTTATCTTTAGTATTAGAACCAACAATACCTTTACTATCATTGCCTTGAATATTCATTATCCTCCCGCCATTAATATTATTATTGATATTGTCACTACCCCCACCACCAGATCTTCTCGCTCCTCCCAAAGTCGGAGTATCTGCAATGAACGGAGTTAATGTACCTGAACCACGCATTTGAGAAGGAGGAGGAGTATTAAGTATTGGATTCGAAACATGAATATCTTGTAAAATTCCATTATTGTTGCCATCATGACCGCCTGATTTCGTATAAGATGAAGAAGATGATGATGCAAAAGTGGACATATCATGTTGTTTTGCTCTTTGATAGGTAATCCTATTACCAAAAGAACCAAGTGCTCCATTGTAATACATTTTTTGATTCGCATTGTGATTAACTCTACCAGAGCTTCCCAAAATATTCCTTGAGGAAGAAGGTGGTGGCGGTAAATGGACCGAGGTGAGAGATTTCAATAAGTTCGAATTTAATGTTGGTAATGGAGCCGAATTGGCGAATTTCGTAGGCGGTGGAGGAGGCGATTGTTTCGGACGACCAACACGATTATCCCCATTGCCTGAAGAAGTTACGGATACTGCAGTTGCCGCCGCCGCTGCTGCTGCTGCTGCTGCTGCTGCAGAGGACATAGCAACGAAAAATTATTATCAACAAAAAAAGCTACGTGCTTCAAGATGAATGAAGATCTAAATGTTAATCACGTTTATTCTGACATGTCACTTTTAAATCTCTAACAAGTTGAAGTCCTACCTCAATCCCAGGTTTTGGGACGATTACCTGTCAAATAGAAATCATTCAAGCGAGGACAACCTTGGGGTCTAGGGAATGCTTCAACTGCCTCAACCCCAGCTCTTGGGACGATTACCTGTCAAATAGAAATCATTCAAGCGAGGACAACCTTGGGGTCTAGGTAATGCTTCAATTGCCTCAACCCCAGCTCTTGGGACGATTACCTGTCAAATAAAAATCATCAAGCGAGGACAACCATGGGGTCTAGGTAGCCTCAACCGCCAATCGAAGGGACAGGAGCGGCCGGAGGCATAGCCCCTCAATTCAGAAGACTTTCCGTCTAAACAAGAATTGGCATTGGCGTCGAGCGACCACTAATCTTGTTTTTTACTTACCTTGATCAGTCAGAATTGATTGGTAAATAGGGCCTATCGTAAAAAAAACCTCAACACAAAATATTAAAAAGTGGATATATCAAAATAAACAGATCAAAGAAACCCAAAAAGAGAGCTAGTGGGCTTCACTAACCTCTTTTTTACCCAGTTCTTCTTTCTCAAAAAAATTTAAATATCTAAATAAATCTTCAAAAATTGGTGAGGCAGTAAATAATACCAAGAATATCCAAAAGAAAGAAAAGAGATTAAAGAAGAGAAGAAGATGTAAAGAAGCAAAAGTTAAAGTGTGAGACCATGCAGAAAGGTTAGGAATTCAGAGTGCGGCGGACATTAACTGTTAAAAGGTTAAGTAAGAACAGATATGGGATTGATTACCTGAGCGGGATAGAAAGAGAGGAAGTTAGTGAGGCAGAGATGTAGAAGTTAACCAGTAACGTTACTGTAGGTAAATCGTTACAAACGCATTATCAGGAATTCACTCTATGTAGTTGGTAGGCACTATTTGAGGCTCTGTTCGTTTACAGGCAGAAGCAACCTAAAAAATCTGCGTCATTAGATGTTATACTTTGAGTTAAAGCAAAAGTAATGAATGGATGACCTTGGAGTGTGCAGCAAGAGCTGGTTGTTGGGCAAAACAGCCTCCACTGGTGACTGATTTAACTGACTTGACTGATTAAGTGACTTGACTGATTAAGTGGCTTGACTGATTTAACTGACTTAACTGATTTAACTGACTTGACTGATTTAACTGATTTAACTGACTTAACTGGCTCAACTTACTAACTAGCTTTTAACTAAACAAACAAACTTTACGAACTGCTGCATAACAAGTTAGTGGAGTGGAACCTTTAATGTTAAAGCATACGGTGCTAGGTGGCTGCCTAAGCCTGCCTTGTCTCTCTTTAAATTAAGGCAGCAACCGCAGACGAAACGCCTACAGAAAAAAAAACAAATGCACACGCGCGATTGTCGGTAAAACGCGTCCCAACGCGTCCTGTCAGGTGACTTGGAATCCCAATCGGGTAAAATTAACACAACAAAGAAATTTAAATCGACGTAAAGGTAACTTTACTATTATTAAGTTGTATATTAATTTCATCAACAGTTTGTTATCTAAAAAGTAAAAAGTAACTATTAAGTTAGCCTTGAAGTTACCGGTAACAGTTAACCCATATTGTACTCACCGGTACGGTACACTTCCTCCGGTAGATATTATTTTACTTCTTATTACAATGGAATGTACTTCTTCTCTCCACTCTTGCAGTCACCGATTTGTTAAATTTACAAGGATATCAATCAAATATTCATGTTCGGACTAACCTAACTCAGTTAAATTTAATATGTAGCAAGGCGCGTGAAAATCTGCATATTCTTCTGACATCTGCCGTTCTATTATTAAATTTAATTAAGGCCAATCTTCCTGCGGTTGGACCATATTGTTAGTCGTTTTATTAGTCGTTAACATGCATGGCATGGAATGAAAGAACTCCCAGGCGTAAAGATAGAAAATGGATGGTAGACAAATCGGGATCACATAAGTAGATTGCCGGTGTCCGATATGACGCTGGCTTTATCAGTATGTCGCTATTGTCGCCATATCTAAAAACGCTCACAGAAATAGGCCTCCTGGGGTCTGGGGTTACTCCCATGTATATGGTCAGACTCGGCTTCTGCTGACTGTCAAGCTGATTGCAACATCTATTCTTCGCATTACCGGAATTCGATGTTTTAATCCAACTGCCGTATTTTGACAGGAATTAAGTTTAAAATATGTGTACAACCGTTAACTTTAACGTTGAATCTCGAATTATTTTAACTCTTTACTCCATATTTGTTCACGAGTCGACGTGCACTAACTAGGTGCGCAGTCTGATAACCAATGAATGTGCGCGTCGATCGATTGACATATGCACGCTATGAACACGAGAAAGAAGCCGAGTTCGAGGACCTGCGTAAATTGCTATTATCTCCCAGTCCTAATAATTACTGTAATTAACTGCGACGGACTGTCGATAGCACATGGATTGCGGGTTTATCGGCGATATTCATCTTTGTATAGTTGATGTAGTAACATGGTTAAAGTTATCATAACAAGTACATACAGCATACCTCTTCGAACAGTCACATCTCATCAAGGAAAGGTAAACTGAAATAGTAACATTCTGGAATTGAGGTCTTGGTTGTACTTAAATTGAGAAATCTGAAGAAAAATCTATATGTTTCAGACTCCATTCCGGCCGGCCGTCAACTCCTCCCCTACAAAATCAGTTCATTAATTACTTTAATTAATTAATAGTACGTCTCCGGTAGTTTTCGGCATAGTAGTACCGTACTGTGGGTATAATCCTATTCCTTCTCCAAAAAAGGCATCGAATACAGTACCTCTTTGACGTGAGCAAACCAATCACTTCTCACTTGTTCGAGCATCTGCTTAACACGAACAGAACAACCCGCTTGATCAGTTCGGCTTGAAGAGATTTGGCTGTAGACTGTAGTCCAATAGGATGTCCCCCCACGCTCAAAAAGCAGTACGGATTTAAACCCGGGCGAAGCGAATAAAGGCACTGTGGCAGGGGACCCTTATTTGCCTCCGATACCCCCAGCTCTCGCTATGCTCGAGCAGAAGCCGAGCGAAACGGTTGGAGGAACGCGTCGGGGGCAGGCGATGGGGAGTCTGATAGTGGGGAATAAGGGAGAGAGCGATCGAAAAAGGTCGTGGGCCGATAGTTTTACTATCGCATTTCTCCTCTTTCCTCGCAAGCCCGTTACAACTTAAAGAGAAGAAAGCTCAACATGGTATTGGAGTACCAGGGATCAGTGTGTAATTGGGTCCGAGATAGGCGAGTCACTTTCTGCCTAATTCACGCACACTCCTTTGTTATTCATATTATAAGATATCGGAGCGTAGTGGAGCTGTCATCATCATGATATATGTAACTTATTCATAATTCCAATTAGGAAAAGATGTGCCGAGTATACACATAGATAGAACTATTTCTGCCATTAAAAATTGCATCGCATTCATTTAGTTAGTACACCCCCAGATTTCCACAATCACCTCTTTATTTTCAAATTATTTATTAATTAAAGTCCTGATATATCATTACTAGTGTATAGATCCTATCTGTTATCTCGATTGTAATAACTCCGAATCTCGAGGGTAATGGCTCAATCTACTGACTTCTTTCTGCCTTTTAATGTTCACCCGATGACGATGGAAATTGTGTTGTTTCTTCCTCAGACCTTAAAGGGGTGGAGACCTGTCGCAATCACAGAAGAGCAAGAAAAGGAGTGAGAAGAAAAATAGTGGGAAAGAAAAATAGTGGGAAAGGAAATTACTAAATTAGAAATATCATAATGAATGGGAGACGATACTAATTAATAAGGATTGAAGAGTAGAAGCACATGCACACGCACATCTCTTTAGATCCAATTTTTTAAAATTCTCCCTACATCTACTGCTACTAGTAACTTGTAGGTACAGTGAACGGCACGCGCTATAGTAACATCCATGTATTAACGTTATCTATATACATCTGCTCCAGGTTTTAATATGAGCAGGAGCCAATTGCTTGCATAACGTTAACGTTATTCATTGCAGCATTACTCATTGACTAATTACTACTAATGACTTAATTAATTTTATAATTATAAATTTGTTTTACTATGACATGCTGGACCAGATACCCTGGCCTTTTCAAGCTGATTGAAATAACAAGACTAGGCCGAGGCTATGCTAAGTTTGCAGTAGTACTACAACTAAATGGCCAAGTCGTACATAAATGCAACCTGTTAACTTACACTTATAACCCTCGTCAAGCCTTAGGGTAGATTCACAACCAAAAAAAAACCGATGATGATGCTCTGCACAGTACAAAGCGTATAAGGACAGTTTCCGGTGGTAAAAGAGTTGCTCATAAGTAAGCAGGCGGGGTCAGTCCACCGCAGGCGAATATTTTCCTCCCCCCTTACTCGAGCATTTCCCCTGGCCAATCTGTCTCCGACCAAACCCCAGATCTTGAGCAATCAACTGTTGAAATGTCCGTTCATTTCACTGCAACTTGTACTTATGTTCACCAAAAGTATCAATTTTGCCTCATCCTAAATTTATTCATCAATAATTGCTCTGTAAAGATTTACAGTTTTAGGCCCAGCCGAATCAAAAATTTCACAGATTAACTGCATAATATCGACACAAACAGAAAATTTCAAAAACTTTTTTTTTTTGGACGAAGTGGGACGTTGAAGACAAAGTGCGACACGTTGAAGACAAAGTGGGACACGTTGAATACAAAGTCAGACCCCTCCGGAAAGGTCACTAGCTTCGCGAGAGCCAGGCACCCTCTATCACGTCTCCGGCCGCTGGAATTGGACCTTGTTTGTTTCCCTCTCTCTCATAACTCCGTTCGATTGCGACGAGAAAAAGGAAAAAGAGATCAAAATTCACGGCAATAGCGCTATTCTCTCCCCGCAACTGCATTTACAGCCGCGCTATGCGGTTCGTCCTGGCCGAGGTTAAACGTTTATGCCGAATCGAAGCTTACGTTAACCGTTAATGTCAACGACTTCATTCAGATCTGTGAGAGGCTTAACCAGATTAACCGAACGGATATCCGACATGAATTTCCCCACACTTCGTACTCGATTCGAACATTTCAATACTCAACAAGTTTTTTGTTTATATAAAGAACCATCTTAGAGAGATTCAACGTCTCTCTCTCTGCGTATCGTACATTTCAAATTTTTTTATATACAGTTCTATCATGTCTGAAGATTCTATTCTATATACGGTTAAGGACCGAACCGCTATAATCACTCTCAACCTACCTCATGTTTTTAACGCTCTTGGGTTCTTGGAATATCAAAGATTAGATGAATTGGTACAAAAGGCAGCTAGAGATCCTAACACAATTGTCACTTTGATCCAAGGTACTGGGAAATACTTTTCTGCTGGTGCTAATGTTAATGCTACCGGAGCAGTAAGATTCTCTGTAGGAGATAAAGGTAAATCAGAAGAACAGAATTATATTGAACAAAAAAGAGCATTCACTGTCAGCTTTGGAGCTAGGAATTTAGCTATTACTGATACTTTTTTTAATCATCCCAAAGTTTTAGTAGTGGCATTGAATGGTCCAGTTATCGGTCTCAGTGCAGCTTTAATAGCGCTGGCTGATTTCATTTATGCAACTGATAATGCATACCTTTTAACTCCTTTCGCTAATATTGGTTTAGTTGCTGAAGGTGCCACTTCGTTTACTTTATTGCACCGTCTTGGCTGGTCCAAAGCAAGTGAAGCTTTATTGGCATCAAAGCCCATTCATGCTAAAGATCTCGTTGATAGAGGTTTCATCAATAAGTTGTTTAGTTCTTCTGAATTCAAATCTGTAGAAGATTTCAATGCACATATTCTTAGCATTATAGAAGATACATTTTATCAATTGGACCCCAATTCTGTAAAAGAAATCAAGAAGCTTATTCATTTGTCATTAGATCACCCTTTCACTCTGGCTAATCATACCGAGGTTATTGGTGGTATCGAGAGATTTGCACATGGAATTCCCCAGAAACGATTTGCTGCTCTTGCTAGCCGTAATCTTAGGCATAAGCTTTAAATATAGAGATAGAATAAAGTTAATTTTCACTCAACTGTTCCGATTTATCGTCTGCCTCTGGCGGACTTAACTCGAGTGTAGGACTAGCACTGCGAAAGTAATCTTCACCAGACAGATAAATAAAATGAATAAATAAAAATATACGGCGGAATGAGAAACAAAATGAAGTCTATCTATAAATACAAGGGTGATATTTTTCTTTCCGTGAAATGATAATGTTGTTCAGTTAACCGGTTTAACAAGGATACCGCTACCTCGGATGTCTAATGAAGTGATTCTACAGGGCGATCGTCCACGTAATCGTCGACTTCAGAAGTCGTCAAAATTGGAACATGTATTTCTTCACCGGTGACAACTTCACGACGTTTAGGCGCTGGTTTAGATTCTTTCTTGGTAATTGATATACAGACCAGGAGAAGTGCAGCAACGAAGATAATAGCCATAAGTCCTCTACGAGTGGTCTGCCATCTCAAAGCTTCAATTTCAGATTTAGCATCCGAATTAATTTCAATAGTGATTTTGTTATTGAGTTCTTGGATTTTCAATTGAATAGCATTTTCTTCAGCTCGAGTGGCATTCTTACGTTCATTAATCTCCATGTCGATTTCAACTTTTAAAGTATTTATGACTTCATCTATTTCATGTTCAAGGATTTCTACGTCTCGTTGAAGACGAGCTAAATTAGCTCTATATTGTTCAGATTGATATTGACGAGAAGTTTGAATATCATTCTTAAGTTCAGAGCATGCTGCCTCAAACAGATATGCCTCATTCTCTGCAGCCCATTGGGGAATAGCATTATCTTGACATTCAGCTAGAGCTCTAGCAAGAAGATCGCGCATAGTCAGCATAAGAATATCAGCTTGGCCTGATGTATAGCCTGAATATTTGAGACTAGAATAGATTTTTTGTGTATCAAAGTAATGATAATATTTTTGTAATTGGAAGGTATCATCATCACCGCCATTATGATGATGACCATTTTCCGGTATAGTCACATCAAGATCAGTAATCACATCACCCGCCGGAGGCTCTATTGTTGAATCTGACTTAGAATCGACTTGAGAAGCAAGATGTGAGTCTAATTCAGCTTTTAAATCATCGGAGATTGGTTTGATGCTGGTTTCTGTATCAGGATCTTCGTCCAGTAAAGTTTCATCTGTATGATTTTTTTCAATCTCCCCTTGGTCTAATATGGTTGATCCTGGCGTCGCGCTGGTTTCAATTGACTCGGTTAGGTCTTTCGGTGCAATCGCTGGCTCTTTTGCATTATCATTATTATTGTTCTGTTGAGGTACCATAGAAACTGATCGTCTAACTCTAACAACTCTGCTCGTAAAAGTTTGCCTCGAAAACAACAATAGTGGTGGTATTTCAGTAGAAAAGCTACGGACACTGCCGGATGGAACAGAAATCATATATCTTCTTCGATTGACATAGTAGCTGTTGCTACTACGTGATAGCTTTCTGAGGTCTGATCTGATCCATTGATGAGGAGTAAATAAGCGCCGTCTGAAGTAAACCCCAGGGACGTTCATTTAATGATAGACTTGAACACCAATTAACAATGTGCGTCCTTCCGCTACGGCAGTTAATATACACCACAGAACACTCTGATGACCGGATTGTATTCAACAATGAATTGTTGTCTGATGATTAAAGATGAGAGGGAGAAATTTGAAGAACGATGAGTACAGTATTCCGGCTACACGCGCTAAAATGTTAACGTAGGAATTAGAACCATCCTTTACAGGGATACATTGTGATTGAGGAATTACTTAGCCGCCTGTTACCACTTTAAAGGACAGAAAGTAATTCCTCATATAATAACATAAGAGGCTTTCAGGGGCCGACGGCCGGAAACGGCGCCTATCCGATAACAGTGAGGTTTCTCTAGCATCAAGAATATTAAAAATCGATGAATTAATTAATTCTATTTTTTATTTCTTTATTTCCACTGGTTCAACAATTGCGATGGTTAAATAGAGCAAATATATATTATCTATATGGGGACAATGCGGGGATCATTTTAACAGTTGGCTCAACTTTTCTAATTCACAAATACTATTCCGACTGTGTAAGTTTGTAACAAACTAGTTCATTCGTTATGAGTGAATTATGGTTGCGGATTCGCCCCCGAAGTTTCCCCGAGAAATGTTCAGATGGCCGCGCAATGACAACATGCCACATGAATGAAGTAACACATGTGGTCTGTGCACACAGATCATCATGCAAGATAAGATAACAACATCCCTTCTCCCTGCATATCGACGAAAGCCGCCACATTACAGCTCACCAAGGAGTCGAAGAGAAGCGAGGCCTAGTAATGGAAAAAAACTATACAACCGATTAAGATTCTAATGAAATGCATGTATATATATATATATATATATATAATTTCAGTCATAATGAAAATGCAAGAGAAGGATATTAGAAAAGAGAAGAGTGAAAGGAAGAATTCGTAAAATTTTGAAGGAGGTTTAAAATCTCAACAAGTACTGCCCCCATTTAGCAAGGAAATAGATTTCGGGGGTTACAACCCATCATCTACAATCTACTGACAAATGCAACAGTCTATAATCTAGTCTCAATATCAGCCCTTCTGGTATATTCAGAAGCAGCACTCTCATCTAAAACAAATTGACAATGCTTATGAAGTCGCATATATGAACCAGGATATGATGAAGAAATGTCATCAATAAGAGATTGCCTAACAGCACGAGCTTTACTAGAACCAAATGCAAGAATAATTATCTCTTGAGAAGATAATACAGTTGAAATTCCAACTGATAATGCATATCTTGGAACTTCCTCAGGACTTTCAAAAAATCTCGAATTAGCAATAATAGTACTTTCAGCTAAAGCTATTTTTCGTGTCACACTATTAACATCCGAACCTGCTTCATTAAAGGCAATATGACCATTAGCTCCTATACCTCCTAGAAATAAATGAATTCCTCCAATTTGTTTAATTTTGTTTTCATATGCAGCGCATTCTGCTTCAATATCTTCGGCTTGTCCATTAAGAATATTAATATTTTCCCTCGGAATATCAATATGATCAAACAAATGATGATACATAAAATAATGATATGATTGATCGGACGATATTCCTAATCCAACATATTCATCCATATTAAAAGTAACAACATTTTTGAAACTGATTTTACCCAATTTATAAGCTTCACACAAACATTTATAAACTGGTTCAGGTGAAGATCCAGTTGGTAATCCTAATACAAAAGGTTTTTCTTGTGTGGGGTTGAATCCATTTATTTTAGAAATAATGCAATCAGCAACATATTTACAGGCAATATCGGATGAAGAAAAGATTTTTGCAGTGACCATTTTACAATAGTGATCTAGAGAGATCGATAGAAAAAGAAGAGGAATTTACAGAAGAAGGAATATATATATATATATAGAAGAACCAGAGAGAGATATTGCCATCTATTGTATAAAGAACTAGATAGAGATATTGTCTGAAGCGGTTAATATAAATTGCAAGGCTGACGATAAGAAATGAATGAAAGATAAGATAGAAATAATATAATAAGATAGCTGGGGTGAATGAACGGGAGGCGTGGGAGGATATAACGACACATATATATATATTTATTTCTTTAAAATGTATTGAGATATACTAAATCTGTTATTAAATATCTAAAAAGTTACATTCACGGTTGATCCACAGCTGTTACCGTCACAGATTACGGAACTATTTCTCCTCGTAAAACATTTTTTGCCGTATGTAAGATACTCTGGTTGATATCATTTTAGACTTCCTCTAAAGGTAATAACCGGAGTTTTTCAACTGTAACAAAGAAGAGAACATTCACCCTATGTTTTTCTTCTACAGCGTAACAATCCTTCCTCTCATTAAACTCTAAATATGTCACCCCCTCTCCCGCCCCCTCCTATTCTCACACGAATATTCCGAAGCCGCCCTCAGTAGTAATTTACTTGTAAATCATTGTCAGCAAGTAAGCCACTTGGACAAGGCCCTCGGGAGTTGGTCGTTGCTCTCTTTCTGTCACACTGCAACCCTGCAGAATCCAACGGTTTTTTAACGTTGCAATGGAGCTTCATGCATCTCCACTGTAACATTCAATCCTGTTGAAATAAGCATAGCCGTGCTGCTAAGTTCCAAGCACTTGCTCGAGATAAGAGCTAGTTCTAATTGAACAGCCAATGACATTGTAATATTTATCTCGTGCTAAGGGCAAAGACGGTCCACCCAAGGTTGGTGGAGCTAGCCACTACACATCTCTAATATATGTAGAGTCACAGTAGAGAGGTTAAATCCCTCTAAGAATCTGATAAGTACCGGAGCTGTAGACAAGAAGTTTGAGGGACAACCTTGACTTTAAGTTCCAATAGCTACTCTTGAAATTCTACTGTTTTCTACACCTGAAGTTATCTGTTATTCGTCCACCTGAATTCTTATCGCCATAAAGTTAATATTATATTTTATTATCTGAGCCAATAAGTTATTAATTCCAACAAATCCCGATTACATAATAAATGACAAAGCAAATACTATATGGCTTACATAAAAATTGACAAAGCAAAAGTTGGGGCCAGCCCACATCTCGAGCGGAGCGAGAGCTATGGCCCCAGACGCAAACTGGAGGAGGGTGCTTTGGCATGTCTTTGGCAATGGTTATCTGTGAATGTAGCAAGCCAAAGGGTCAGCACCCACAGGGGCCCTATTGGGCTGCAAGCAGACTGGAGCATACAGCGATCAGCCTTCAGGCCAGCTGATGTCATATGAAAATAGGCTGCCTTCAATCATAACTTCTATTTTATGTATCACGGTATTACTAGTTAACATGAGTTTTTAGGCAAACAATTTGGCAATACGTTTTTAACCCCAAACTTGTTTGATATGCAATAAATTATTTTCATTGACTTGAGCCATCTCAAGTTTCTTTTTCAATTCATTCAACTTTTCTGTTGAAATGAACATTCTGGATACACCAAATCTAGGACATCTGGCAATAGCATCAAGAATTGCTAATACTCTATTTGCCCATTTATTTCCAAGAGGTTTTTCCGAGTAGATTATAGCATCCAGAATGAACTCTATAACTTCATAATCAATTCCACCGCCTTGATGAATGGTAACGTATGTCTCGGGGGGTACATCATTAATTAGATAGAGATATACCTGAGGCAATTCACTTTTAGAAGATCGCATCAATTTCATAAGGTTAAATAGTGTAAGGGGAGTTGGTGGTGTTGAAGCTGTAGCTTCGACTGACGTAGATTTTGCTGAACTAGATGAAGGTGTAGCTTCCAGGGAGGTAGATTTAGTTAAACCAGATAGGGTAGATTCAGCAGCAAATTTAGGCTTTGTAGTAGTAGAATCGGGAGAACTTCTAGTAGTCTCCACCGCAGTAACATGAACTTTCTCTTTTCCTTTTCCTTTATCTTTTGCTTCTGATGCTGAAGACTTACTGATGGGCTTCTCCTCGCTGACAACTCGTTCTGCCGTCATCACACTGGCAGGAGACTTCTTATCTGTATCTTTTTTTATATTCTTCTCATTCATAGATTCCTTGTCGGTATCAACCGTCTTTGCCGCCTCAGTGAACTTGGCTGGCAAATGATCTACTATCTGAATTGGAAAACTCTTTCTAGGATAACCACCTAAAGTTTGTTCTGCAGCAGACGATGATGCTGATGCTGATGCTGATGACTTTGACGAACCGGCAGGCATAGGAATCTTACCCCTCAAATCTCTCGTCTTCTTGAGATTCTTCCAATCAGAAAATGAATCCAATTCGGTCTTTATAGCCACGGTATCAGGATGCTTTGCCAATCCCAATTTGAAGGTTGTTTTTGCACCTGCCTCGTCTCCAAGTTCTCTTTGACAAAGTCCTTTCCTCCAATACAACTTAGCAGAAACAGCAGATTTAGCTCCATCTAGGTAATTGAATCCCTTTTCACAATCTTCTAATCCTTTCCGCCATTCCTTCAATTTGATATAACAAGCAGAACGATTTGAATAAAAAACTGCATCTTTGCCAGATATTTTAATTGCATCGGTATAAAATTTTATAGCAGTCTGCCAATCGCCATTACCATAGGCTTCGTTTCCTTTAGCTTTCAACTGTTCTACAAGAGCAGAAGACATTTTGCTGGATCTTGTTGCGTGGTTCAAGAGGGATCATGACATTCTCCAAGACATACTTATATAGTCGAGCGAGCTAAAACGACGTTCGAGAGACGCGTACCGTACAGTACAGTGTACATATATATGTATACATTCTCCCACAGTCACGTGTAGAACAGATATGTTAATAAAAGACTTTTAACTCGCGAGCTCTAGGCCCAATCTGCCCCGACTCTCTCTGGTCGGAAACGATTCAAAATCAAAGTATTCATACTGTATCTGTATCTGTATTATTAGTAAATTTGCTATAATAATTTAAGTTCACAGTCGTCAAAACAAATGAAAACTCAACAGTAGTTGGATATTTGCGATGTCGATTTTGATGTATCTCTGTAAAGGACTTTAATTAATGTTAGGCTTACCGGGATTAAAATAATAGCTGGAGCTCCGAGCTAGCTCGGGGGGGGAGGCCTGTGGGGTAGGTGGGGCCTTGACTTTATCTCCGTTTCCAGACAAAGGACCTAGTCTGTCCGACCCTGTTCTGAACTTCACATAAGTTGGAATCTACTATGTGGAAGATGGCTTTAAAAGTAAATCCCTTGATGGATTGTGATTATCATTTTAGATATTCCCGTCATCGTTCCTCTTTGAAATCTGCTCCCTCACGTCCTTGTCCAGTTTTCCTATCGAAGTTTTAGATATAATCATCGGCTATCTATCTCAGAAACATCTTGTTAGTCTTCTGGAAACTAATAGTCAATTGTACAATATTATAATTCCTTATATATGGAGACATGTTGCATTTGGGGAATAAATTGTACGAAGATTCGCTCATGTAACTCATGACATGAACTGTTTTCGGTAATCCTTTATGGACCGAATGGCTATCGCCAACCTTTAGAGACAATAGGCCCGAAATGCTCCACCAAAGTCGATAAAGTAGTAGCAGCAATTATGGCTGGGTATGTCTCCCATATACCCTGGTTATGAACTTGATGACATCAGATCTGATATTGATTGGACTTCGATGCCACGACCTTTTACCAAGTTCTTGAAGGAATTTATTTTTATTGCAGACAATTTACCGAATATACAATTTATTAATATTTTTCATACGGTCTTTAGCGATACATATAATAACCCTTGGAATAGAATTGCGATATTAGATACAGCGCTTGTTGAAACATTTGGGATGATCAAAGGTTATGTGAACGAAAAGAATAAAAAATCATCATCATCATCATCTTCTGTAAATATATCCATGTTCACATTTCCGACTTCTGGGTTGTTAAATTTTATGGGCTTATTATACCCAGACATTTTCTAGAACAACCTGAAGTGGTTATATTTGGACGGACGGCAGCCATGAAGCATTGCCAGAAAACTATTATTTACTCTTAGAAGAGTTGAAGAATTACTCAAAATTGAAAGTTATTTCCTTAAATTATTATGGCTGGAAACCTGATACCACTTTAAATCGCCATGACGAATATCTCAGACTGGCATTGAATAATTTACCATCCGGAGTGAAATCGCTGACTATGGACTATAATAATGGGTTAGAGCGTTTTTTTAATACATCGATGTTACCGACAGCTTGTATTGATCTATGGATTAAGGTGAAGGGTACAGAAGTCACTCGATATGATTATACAAATTTGACATCATTGAAATTGCTTTTATATTCATTGCCTGACGTTCCTATTGAAATTAACGGCCCTTTCAAATCTGGAAATTTGGTGACTGTTGATGTTAGTAGTGGCGTAGGAAATATTCCAAAAGGCTTGGATGTAGCAGTTTTTGAATAGTTATATTCAGTGAAATGTCTAGTTGCGGTATTATAGCACTCGCAGACAATTGTCCCGCTTTACGTCAACTGGATAGGTTTAATACCGATTCTCTTTTTGTACTTGCCAAGTAGTGTACTAAGTTAGAACAAACACACTTTCCTGTGCACGACCGTTTAACCTTTCCATCATCTCATCACTAATTACTAACTGCATTAACCTCAATGTGTTGCTTATAGAGACTTGGGAAACAAGCCAAGCTATACCCTGTCGTAGTAAAACTACTAAAATACTACCTGGAAGTGGAATTGAAAACTAATTCAAAATTTTGAACGATCTACGACCTTGGATATACTTGAATGTCATGGTATCCCATTGAATTTAAGCCTGTATCTCGTATATTCAAATTTGATATAAATGAGTTTAAGGACAATATGGAAAATTATCAACATCAGGGGGTATTGCAGCCTCGGATATTGGAAACATCTTTAGAGATTGATTTTGAAAAAAAGTTATGGACACGACAACTCCAGAGAAACAACAAAATCATCAAATTCAACCCTGGACACATCAATAAGATACAAAATACATATTTTCATTAAAAACTAATACTACTCTCAACTATGAATAGCTAAAATCAGATATATTCATCCACGTGTTATCAGCAAACCATCCAGCTGCGTCAGGTCCATTGGCCGCGCCTACACCAACTGCTGAAGGATTCGCATCACCAACCTGTCTTGTCCACGATGAAATATCTTGAATCATATTATACAGTGTATCATCATAACCATATGCCTCTATCCAATCTTTTGGAGTAGTCAAACCAGGTACGCCAAAAGTAACAATATTCTGACCAATTGGAGGCGGAAGAGCAGGACCCACATCATTCGGAGGAGCCTGTTGAGGATG
The DNA here is from genome assembly GCA_030583505.1 of Sugiyamaella castrensis. Lineage (NCBI taxonomy): Eukaryota > Fungi > Ascomycota > Dipodascomycetes > Dipodascales > Trichomonascaceae > Sugiyamaella > Sugiyamaella castrensis. The sequence goes on from JAJMIF010000087.1 coordinate 64,049, forward strand.
AAGTTGTGGAAAAGCATCTGTCGTACCCGGAATATGGACAGCAGTATTAGCAGTAGTACTAGAATCAGCCAAAGCATTAGATGATACACTGTTGAGGTCTTCATTCAGCTCATGTTTGACTATCACCGGTGAGTAAGACTGAGAAGCACCAGGAGTATTATTACTTGGTTGTAAATAAGGTGACCTATTGATAACAGGGAATATTGAACTTGAAGAACTGTTGGACCTAAGTGGCGGCCTACGAGGAATATTGCTAGTATCATCTGCTAGGAGTATTGGTACTGTTTGTGACACTGATGGTGCTGCTCGGGGTATTGCTTCGTTGTTTGGGGACCTGCCTGGAGTGCCACCACCTTCAGAGTTCGCTCGTAATATAATCTGCTGTTGCATCCGTTGAAGCTGTTCTTCCTGCTGCTGTTGAATCTGCTGCAGTTTCTCTTGTTGATACTTCTCTTGTTCTTCAATCTGCTGCTGAATTTGAAGTTCATATAATTCTCTTTTATACCGTTTCTGACGACGATGCTCAATAATATGCTTCATAGTGGTGCTAACAAGATTTTCAAACGTATCTCTATAGTTCATACACAATCTTGACCGCTCAGTTAAAACATAAAGGGTTGCAGTGCATGATCGAACATTCTCTAGAATAGGCAAAATAGATGCATCTTTAGCTAACCATAAACAATAAACCAGAGTAAGTCCCGCTACAAAATTGGTATGCATTGCCATAGTAGTGAACCCACTCTCTTTTTTACGATAGAAATCTCTGAAAACTTGAATTATATGGCCTGTCTCTCTGACACACATTTGGAAAAGGTCGCTGTCAGGGGATAATCGTCCTAAAAATGGTTGTAATAACAATCGAATATCTCGCGAATATGCTGTTATAGTTATATTTTGCTCCTTGGGTGTATTAACCCGATTACTTTCTTTCCATTCTCGAAGTGCAGTTAAATAGTGATCAACATGAGAAAATCGTTCTTCAATTGATCTGTCAATTCGATAAATAGCTTGAACAAGATCAGATTCTAATCGCCTTAATCTCCATATATATATTATGAAAGTCAACGAGGTAGTAGGCCTAGCCGGATTACTAACATCTCCAATATACTTCTTAGCTTCTTCAATTTTGTTATTATCTAATAGATCTTCGTCATCAAGATCACATGGGAACCCAATCTCAATCTCCTTTTCATCCATTACGAACGGCCTACCAGTAGAAATAGCAAATAATCTTTCTAAGCTATAAACAGACCAAAATAGCCGTTTATAAAATTCTTTTTCATAAGAAGATTCTAATTTGTCTAGTCCGTGACCTTTATGAAGATCAATATCTACACACATTTTCATTGATCTTCGTACCATATCATAATGACACCCTCTATCCTTGTCAGTCCTCATTTGAAACATTGCACATAAAATCAACGTGGTGATTTGCCATATTGGATTATTACTTCTACACATTCGGGCATGCCGTAAAGCCGTCGAGTAATAACCAAAAGGTTCAAATTCAGGGTGTTCACCCTGAGTTGGTGTATGAGATACACTGGCAACAGCATATGTAGTAAATAAAATAAAATTAGCATATCTGTATTTCGGACAATCAAGGTTCGATGGTTGATTAAATCGCTTTTCATGAGTCTTCCTTAATAGATTTCGGTCCACGAAAGGAAATCTACCTTGAGATCCTGATAAAAAACTGTTTAGAAGAGTATCACCAGTATTCTTATCCGGTGGAGTTGCTGGCCTATAATTTAAATACTCTTGAAAATCATAGTCTGGCAATAAACCAGTACTAGTACTAGTAATGGCACCATTCGATCCAGATCCATTACCGCCTTTAATATCAGTTCCACCAGTGCCATGACGATCAATTCCATTAATACTTGTTGTTTCATTAGAGCCAATTGGAACAACTCCTGCTGCTGCAACACTAGCAACCGCAGCCCCACCGACTAAAGTTGGTTCTTCGGTTTTATTCTGGCCCCAGAAAGTCTCTTGAAGCAAAGATGAAACCACAGTAAAACTCTGAGGAGCCATTCCTTCATTTTCAGGATCTACGTTTAAAATACTGACGGTAGTTCCACCTAGTCGAGGTCCTCTCCCTATATTGTGAGTAGCAGTAGTGGTACTACCACCACGAATGTTATTTCCTGATATTGTTGCTGAGCTTGTAGAATTAGCCGGACTTGGATTACTATTTGTGCTAGCGCCCGATGATGGAGATGGCCCACCGAAAGAAACAGAAGAACTTTCCACGATTTTGGTTCCAGCAGCATTTTGTAATTTTCGTAGCTGTTCCTCCAGTTGTCCTACTTTGGCTTCTAAAACACTCGTATAATCATCACTAAGGGGTTAGTTCAAAAAGAAAACATCTTCTTGGGCTGTACCCGATGGTCCATCGTGGTTGACCCTAAATATCAGCAAACCAAGATAACTGTCCGATACTTACCTTGATGGAGTATATTGAGCGTATTTCTCTGGTTGAACACACTGGGCTTGTGCCTTTAAGCAACTAGTACATTGGGGTAATCGATGGTCACACTGCAGTTAGTTATAAAATTCACTAGACAATCGAATTGTATTGTTCACCTCGTCTGACGAGATCTGGGGAGAAGCTCAGCCTCCACGAGATAGACACCATTCCGGTCCTCAATACCGCTACTACTACATCCAGATTCATTGGCAATGTTCGATCGACAACTTTTCAGAAATCCATCGGTAGCACAAGGAAACTTCCGATCATCCTCCGACGCCGCGGTGCTGCCCCAGTCCCTATCGCTCGTTGACTCGTTGGCTCGTTGGCTTGCGACTATGGGTCGTCCTTGGTTATCTTTAAATGTCTGACTGGACGAAGCGAGATCGCAGCTCGAATATTTTTCTGCTTATTTACCTTCTGTTTCCGTCGTTTACATCTAGAATAGAATGTTAGTTTAACGCTACTCAAACCATGAATCCACATCACAGCTTCAAACTTACCGTTCGCATGAAGTGGTTCTGCTTTTTTTTGGTTGAGGACTGGATTTAGAAACCCTATCTGATGGCTTAACATCTGGTGATAATACGGAGTTATTGACATTCATCTCAAGATCATATATGTCTTCGGAACCCTGAATCTTGGAGAAGTTCAAAATATTTCAAATCAATTACAATCAAGTTGTAGCCGAGGCGAAAATCCAAATAAAAGTACACTGAGGCACCTCCCAACGCACAAAGTATAACAATCGTCTGCCTTATTAAATAGAAGTTGAGGTGAAATACTAAAAAAAAAAAAAAAAACAAAAAAAAAAAAAAACCAAGCAAGATAGAATAGAGATAATGGTTTCTTCTATAACTATTAAGATTTGGTCATCAAACGATGAACTTGTCATAACAGCTGAATTTGCCTTACATAAGTTTTTTGTATGTGGATGATGATAATTAATAATATGCTGGGCACACGCTAAAGGCGACATATTACGCTGTGCCGCATTAGTGCTAAAATAACTGTTCGAAGTTGAACTAACTTTAACCGGTACAGTACTGTACATAATATTATTGTACTAACTAGCTGCATACGAACATGGCTCTATTTGCGTAACATAGACATTTCAAAAACTCAATAAAAGAATATTATCAAAGTCTTCAGACCCCCACGAATCCTCATCTGCTTCAGGTGGCTGCCGCCCGATCCCTAACTATTGCTATATCCCAAAAATGACGAGAAAGAGAGACAATTGCCCATTCATTTTCCATGAAAAACAATCGATGTCTCATATTAAATAATTTCGTTGAGTTGACAAATCAATTAGTTAACATGGCCTTAAATCACTTCATAAGTTTAAGAGGGCACGTTTTATCACATGATTGATGGCGGGATGCACGCCCGTATGCATGCATGCATAAATACGTTAACAGTTAACTAACTTAACGTTAACTTAACCATTATATGTTAACTTAAGTTAACAGTTAGTTAACTTAATTAATTTAACCAACTGTTAACATTAGTGACAACTATTCTTTGGGCGAGGATCGAAGTAGATTTAACAATTAATATTAATATTAATAATACCTAGAGACAACTAGGTGAGGACCTGAGAAAAGGACATCTGCTGGGAACGGGCAAATCTCAGAGATCGTTCTATACATGTACACATTGTTGTGCCTCAGTCAGCTGGAGTTTAGCCCCAAACTTTGTTCTGTCGCTTCACTCGGGAAGGTCGAGTTTCCCACTTTGATATAGATCTTCATACCCAACATCGGGAGGGAGACAGGGTCTGAAAGTTTTGGCCCCAATTGCTATTTTATTCCGTGACTTGGAGAGAGCAATGAGTATTTTAGAGATTGAACCTATTATAATTTGGAGATAAATATGAAGCTTAAGAATTAAGTGACGAATCCTTTCGGAAGAATTGTGTGTAGTTCGGTACACATAAGAGACTTTTTTCCCTGTTCTTTTGTTCGATTATTCAAAAGTTTGACAGATAAGGGCCTCAATACAAAGATAAGAATGATCGACAATCTAACTTGGTAGATTTTAATAATAAGCCCCACCTACATGAGGCGCAGATTTTTCTCTACGCGGCAACCGATGTTAATCGACTCAACCTTCGGTCCTTCGCTTCTTCGGTCCTTCGTTCCGATAATCATTAAACCTATCGAGATAATATTACCAGGAGAAAGAAAAATTCTCTTTCCCTAACTAGGCTAGAGGCCTAGTTCCTCGGTCACCATGTCAGATATCTCTGATGAAGTATGTGCTATTAATTCTATCTATGATAATTGTATGACCGAATGGGCACCATCGATTTATGATATATCTATCCCAGAAACAGACACAGTCTTAAGATTATCATTTCCGGCTGCGTATCCAGAGAAAATGCCAACTCTAATGGCAGTCATAAAGGGAAATGAATTACTTAAACATAATTTTAATTATTTAATTAGTTCCGTTTTTACCACTGGTCAGGTCATTGTCTTTGATTATTTAGAAGCATGCCGAGAATTCATTGAGAAGGAAGAGGAACAAGAGGATAAAAGAGAAGAAGAAAAAGAGAGGATAGAACAGAATAACAACGTATCAAATGGTCAACATGATAGTCTGAAGAATGAAAATAAAGACATTTTTGCTGGCTGGATTACTGGCGAACCTATAATTGATAGAAAATCTATCTTCATTGCTAGAGTTTGTAAAGTTCATTCGGCTCAGGAAGTGAATGATAAAATATCTTTGTTAAAACTGGACAAAAAGATAGCCCGCGCAACACATAATATGACCGCTTATAGAATCAAACGTCCTGATGGAGTAGTTATACAAGATTGTGATGACGACGGAGAAGATGCTGCAGGAGGCCGATTGATGCACTTGCTAACTCTCACCGATTCTTGGAATGTGCTTGTAGTTGTTTCACGATGGTATGGAGGAACTAAATTGGGACCCGATAGGTTCAAGCATATTAATTCGAGTGCTAGAGATGCTCTAGTTCTAGGAGGTTTTATTAAGGGAAAGACGAAGTAGCCAGTTAAAACAGATTGTAAATACAAGCCGGCTCCTCTGTTTGGTCCGAGATTCTGGTCTCATTTTTCTATGCATTTGGAGATGATATAGACTGAACATAAAGCTTCTTCTCCCAAAATCAGAATTCAGAGTTTTAACTTTCCAATCATATTATGACCCTGAAATCATATCGCTCCTCGTAAAGTGGGTGCTAATTCATTGCATTATATTTATGTACATGTCTTTTTTCGTTAGGGAATTAGATTAAATAAAAATATCAAGGTTAGATCGGCAATCGGTAGCCCCGATTCTATTTCCTTTACTGCAGCTAGCAATTGCTATGTTCATGAACACAATCTACGGTCAGATCATAGCGAAAAGTAGCCCAGCTCATATTTGCTGGCTCAACCGATAGGAAGGTTCTGAACCCATAGGCCGAACATAAATAAACCACCGAAGGTATAAAACCAGAATGCTCACCGGATACACGTTGGCGTAAGACTACAAACCGAGGCTGTTGAGAAGGTCGGGTGTTTAAGATACAACGGAAAAATTCCGCGATGACACCCCAGGGCCCTAAAAACAGTCAAAACTATTATTAGAGCGCACCTGTTTTCAGCCACTAGAGGACTTCTCCAGTACAGAATTCTCTAAGTGCACCGAGTGCGTCACACTTATTGTCCTAGTATCACAGCCACCTATTTCAGCCACCGGGGGTCTTCTCCAGTACAGCATTCTCTAAGTGCGCTCGTCACATTTATTGTCCTAGCGGTTGGGATCCTCGCATTGTCTTTCAATCTAGCTCAAAAGAAGCGAGTCATGCGCTGTAGAGGGCAGGCTCACCGCCAAGCTTGAGCTATGAAACTGGCAGATTATCCTATCAAGAACATATTATTTCGTATCACTCTTCCGCTTCTTCTTCTTCTTGTCGTTCATCTCCCCAGTGGACCGTCTTTTCTTTAACGGAGCAGCGCCTTTCTCTTCATCGGAGCCTTCTTTCGATTCCAAGGTTTCTAGCTTTGGCTCATCTCTCAGCACACCCCAGCTTCTTCTACCAACAACAGGACTATCATTATCAACTAAATCTGAATATCCAACGATTTTGGTTTGGGGTTTCTTCACCGTCTTGTTCTGTAAAGACCATCTTGACGCATCCTCGATCTTCTTTAATTCAACTTCCTTTTGATCTTCCTTTTGTTTTGAATGGGCTCGTTGCATGAACTGGGGGTTAGTATGTAACGCTTCGAAGAGACACCGCTAACAAGGGATCCGGATGACAGTGTTAGTGGTCTCAACCATAAGGACAATACTTACCTTCATATCGAGTAACTTCGTCGACAGCTTTTTCGCTGGTGCTGCCTTCGCTGCGGTTCCCTCAAGTCCACTCAATGCTTTTCCTTTCGGAGCAGCACTACTAGAACCTTTACTTGATTTAATTTTCATTCTATCACTCATGAAATTATCTGTTTATTATCTGTTCATGGAGGTCGAAGAGAGTTGGCGAACCTCGTCCAAATATTTATTCTGAACTGAAATTTTGTGCCGCATGCGGCAGATCATCGTTGTAGATCGATCCCAATATAGGAATCTTTTAGAGATCACACTAAGGTCTATCCTAATCTAAAGATTAGGTGTATCCGGATAAAAGATCCCTGTAAGGTAATAAGCAGTTACAGATACAAATATAAGACTTCTAAGAGAATTATAATATATTGAAATATACGAAATAGAGATTGATTAATATATAATAATATAAGAACTTAAGATCAATCAAGTAATAAATAGTAATAAATAGTAAATAAAAAACCCCTAACCTTTAATATTTCACATGATAAACGAGATTCTAAGAATCTACAACGTAGATCGACAGATTTACATATTATTCTTTAAATTTCAATTATAGTGGAACTTCTAGGGAATTTCAACTATAATAATTCCACATACATAAAACTTCTTATTAGTGAAAACTGATATAAGAATAAATATTTAAAAAAAAAATATCTATATATATATATATTTCAACTACGAAGACTCTGGACCATAAGATAGACAGTACGAAGGATGATATAAAGTCCTTTATCTCAAGAATATTAGATAAAAATAGCATTTCATATAAAGAAATATACTTTATATACCTAAATACTCTTCAACTGAAGGAGAGTTAACTTTGAACTTCAACGAAAAGCAGTAGAGAAGATTAGATATTAGGATAGATACAAGGCAGGTAGGCCCAATAAGATAATAGCCAATTTTCATCTGCCGTTTGATACCATTAACTTAGACGTGGGTCTCAAGCAGTAGCGCAGTGTCGTGAGTACTTCCCTGAATAAATCCTTCTGCACTGATTATAAGGCCATCAGGGGTCACCTCAGTGTGATATTTGAGGCAATGGTTGTATTAAAGTAGGGGTCGGCGCGGATCTGCGGATATATATCCGCACCTGATATGCTAAATATAATATGAGAAAAAGCCGCACAATATATGCCAAGATGTCTACAAATTAGGAAAGTAACCCTTATTTGTTTTTATGGTCTTTTTGAGTGACTGTACGTAAAGTTAAGTTAAATTATCTATCAAATAAAAATAAATAATTATCAATCAATGTGTATACCGTTAACTAACTGTCTAAAGTTATCAGACAATATCAGTGAAATTTAACTACCATATAATTATTAACAATAATGAACCATTACCCCAAAATATTTTAAGATTTTAATATCATTTTATACAAAGCATTGAAAGCATTATCGTCGACGATTCGTCGTTCCAAGTTCCAACCACTAATGCCAGTATTTAGACTGTGACTAAGCCTTAGGTTCTGATGTGATGATACCATAAATAATACTAACTTAGCGGTTGAATAAGGAGTTTATATTCTCTAATCTTAGAAGGGTTTTTTGTCCCGAAGAATTTAATTAATTCGCGATCATTTTCGCGGTAGATCCCGCCGTCACGTGCTAATGGCACTGGCTGCGGATATTGATCCGTGCTGCGGATATTCTTGATCCGTGCCGACTGTTAAAAACCCTCTTAATTTATTTCAGCTGTTGCCAAACCCACGTTTTTGTAAATAATTTTTAAACTACCCTAATCCCAACTAAACAATATCGCACAGCCGTACATATATAACCCAACCCTAAAAATTATTTTGAAGATCACTCAGGGATTTATTCTTTTTGAACTTTCATTATTTCATCCATATAAAAAATAGTTCTTAGAAGAATCAGATTTAAAAGATGAGTCTGGATTTTAAACTCTCTAATATACTGGGAACAGTATACCGTCAGGGAAATCTTCTGTTCACACCAGATGGATCCTGTGTACTTAGTCCGGTAGGAAATAGGGTCAGCTGCTTTGATCTGGTTAATAATTCATCCTTCACATTTGCCTATGAGCATAGGAAAAATATATCTAGAATCGCATTAAACCCTCAAGCTACACTGTTATTCTCTGTCGATGAAGATGGTCGAGCAATTCTGGTTAATTTTGTTCGACGAACAGTCATTCACTACTTCAATTTTAAAGATAGAGTTGCAGATATCAAGTTTTCACCAGATGGAACTCATTTCGCTGTAGCTGCTGGAAGACATATCCAGGTATGGAAAACACCTAATAAAAGTGATGATAGACAATTTTCTCCCTTTGTTCGTCATAGAATATACACAGGACATTATGCAGATATTACATCAGTAACATGGTCAAATGATTCTAGGTTCTTTCTGACGACGTCGAAAGACTTAACTGCAAGGGTATATTCGTTACAGGCTGGTGATAGTAGTGCTGCCACAACATTGGCCGGACATAGAGATAGTGTGATTTCTGCATTTTTCAGTGATGACCAGGAGACTATCTACACCGTCAGTAAAGACGGTGCTTTATTTCAGTGGAAGTATATTACGCGGGATGGTCGACGGAATGGTCAATGGGAGGAGGAAGAGGAGGAAGAGGAAGGCGAGGAAGAGGAAGGAAACCAGCATCATAACGATAATAAGGATACGAAATTTCTCTGGAGAATCGTATCTAAACATTATTTCCTCCAAGATAATGCTAAAGTACGATGTGCGGCTTTCCATGCCCCCTCCAACCTATTGGTCGTTGGATTCTCCACAGGAATCTTCGGCCTTTATGAGCTACCAGATTTTACTTCACTACAAATGTTAAATATATCTCAAAACGATATAGATTTCGTTACTATTAATAAGACAGGCGAATGGTTGGCTTTTGGTGCCAGCAAATTAGGGCAACTATTGGTATGGGAATGGCAATCTGAATCATATATCCTTAAACAACAAGGCCACTACGATGCCATGAACTCATTAGTGTATTCTCCCGATGGCACTAGAATCGTTACTGCGGCTGATGATGGAAAGATAAAAGTATGGGACGCATTTAGTGGATTCTGTATAGTGACTTTCACTGAACACACATCAGCGGTTACGGCTTTACAATTCTCAAAAAAAGGAAATGTTTTATTTTCTGCATCATTGGATGGATCGATTAGAGCATGGGATTTATTAAGATATCGTAATTTCCGAACGTTTACTTCACCTCATCGTATACAATTCACATCATTGGCAATTGATCCAAGTGGTGAAGTTGTTTGTGCTGGGTCTTTAGACGACTTTGATATCCATTTATGGTCAGTACAGACAGCCCAATTATTGGACAGATTAAGTGGTCATGAGGGTCCCGTATCAAGTTTATGTTTTGGAAGTGAAGGCGGATTACTGGTGAGTGGTAGTTGGGATAAAACAGTTCGAGTTTGGAGTATATTCGGCAGATCGAGCCAGGTAGAACCTCTTCAGTTGCAATCAGAGGTACTATCAGTTGCTATGAGACCTGATTCCAAACGAATTGCAGTAGCCACTACAGATGGTCAACTGTCTTTCTGGGACCCTGAATTGGGTAAACAGGTTGGTAATATTGATGGCCGAGAAGATATTTCTGGTGGTAGACATTTATCCGATAGATTCACTGCTGCTAATTCTCAACGATCTAAACACTTCACCACTCTCTGCTATAGTGCTGATGGTGGCAGTATATTAGCAGGCGGAAACTCAAAATATGTCTGTCTTTATGACGTTGAGAATGAGGTTTTACTGAGAAAATTTACTATTTCGCATAATATGGCTATTGATGGAACATTAGACAGACTGAATAGTAAGAATATGACTGAAGCAGGTCCACTGGATATGATTGATACAACTGGTGAGGCTTCTGATTTAGAGGATCGTGTGGATAATACGCTGCCTGGTGCATCCCGTGGAGATGCTTCAGTACGCAAAGTTCGTCCGGCTATTCGAACGGCTAGTATTCAATTTTCGCCTACTGGTCGAAGTTTTGCATCTGCTTCAACTGAGGGATTATTAATATATTCGGTTGACGAATTGTTACTTTTTGATCCTTTTGATTTGGATATTGATGTTACTGTAGATACTACTTTAGAAAAACTCCATAAGGATAAGGATTATTTGGTGGCACTGGTTATGGCATTCCGACTTGGTGAGAGACATATTATACATCAAGTATACGAATCTATTCCATTTAAAGATATCGAATTGATTTCAAAAGATCTTCCGGAAGTTTATCTTGAGAGATTTTTACGGTTCATTGCATCTATTTCTGAAGACTCACCTCATATAGAGTTTAACCTTTTATGGATTCAAGAACTTATCACTTATCATGGTCGATTCATGATTCAAAGAAGGCATGAATTTGCTAGTGCTATGAGAGGTTTACAGAAGTTTGTGTCTCGGCTTAGCAAAGATATTATGAAGCTTTCTAATTCAAATGTTTATTTAATTCAGTATTTAATCGGAGATAGTGGAAATAAGGAAAAAATGGATGTTGATAGAAATGATGATGACGATCAGAATGAAAAAGAAGTTGATGATGGCAAGGATTTGGACGAGGACGAGGATTTGGACGAGAACGACGACGATGATGAAGAAGGATGGTTCGGTTCTGAATCCCGTAATGATATAGTGGATAAGCAAGTCTCTCCTGAGGCGGCAGACGGTGAAGATGACGATGAAGATGATGCATAGGGGCACCGCATTGGAATATGTAGAGCTATTGTTGAATTAATGCCATCTTCACTCCAAGCTATGAGCAAATGCATTGATATTCGTATTGTTATTATGTACACTAATTTAATTCAAACTATGTCCAGAAATGCTGTCCAGAAATGCTGTCCAGAAATGCTGTCCAAAAATGCCTCGCATTTGCCTAGGTACGTATCTTGACCAATTGTTTGTTTTCTGAGCATAAATATTTTTTCGTTCCTCACAGGTTCTAGCTTCTATCCGAATTATGCCCCTTGTCATCCATCCCAACATTCAAAATTTTTAGTAGCCTGACCTTTATTCTTTTCTCCCACTTCTGTATTCCCTTGCTCACAAGTGTGTACCACTATATCCCCCACTTCTGTATTCCCTTGCTCACTAGCGTGTACCACTATATCCTCCACGCTACCACTGTCACCGGCTTTAACAACTCCTTCCGTCCTTGCCTTTTCCAATGCAATATATTTCTTTTTAGCTTTCCGCTTTTTTGTTCGAGCTTTATTCTGTTTATATTTAGCAACAACCTCTGCCCTGCTCTGACCCGCAGGTGCTGTCAATTCTTCTACTTTCATCGCTAAGATCTCTCGTGCCTTTGCTCTATTTTGTTCTCTTGATCGCGAATATTGAGAAGAGACAACTATTCCAGTGGGAAGATGTTTAAGTTGAACTTTACTATTCGTTTTGTTTATCTTCTGACCTCCTTTACCTCCTCCCTTCAAAAAGACCTCTTCTATATCATCTTCATTGATACTGGGCCTTGGAGGTAACTGATTTGCCTTTATCAGTAAAGGTGACAATACACAACTTAGGAATCTACTAGGAGACCTAGATGAGGAGAAGACGCTGCGGGCAACATTTATGTTTAGTCTATACATTAATTGAGATAGTAAAGAAATAAATAGATGAGAACATGATTTACGGACATCATCTTCACGATGCAGAGTCTGTTTGATGAGATCTACCCTAAACTCAATAAATATTCTCCGGCTCTTTTCCGATACTTAGACTCCTATTATTTAATAATTATCGCAGTTTCTCTGTTTCATCTGATTATTGCAGATTTACATTACAATCGACTTCTGAAGTCGGCAACGAATGTGTTATTAGATTGTTAGGAACTGTTCACGTTTACCCTCGGCGATTATAGGGCATTAAACAGAATATTGTAGTTTGTAACCAATTTTATGCAATCACCTGTCTACTTCAATTGACAAAACGACCCGGTATATTGCATATCTGCAAGTCAAAGTTGGACTCAACAGCTTGTTTCAATTCCGAAATGAAGAATTGAACTACTACTACTCTAGGTTTCGTGTTGGGCGAAGTCCTAACAGGCCCTAAGAACCATTAATGCATATGATGCTAGCCCAGGCTGCCCAGCCAAACAAAACTTTGAGCACGGACAGCCGGCCGGGAGCGGAGAAAATTGAACGGCTGAAATGTTTTTTGTTAATTACGAATAAGTTACCCCTTGATCTTTACGAGTTCTGATCTGGCTGCTAGCTCTTTACGAGTTTTGATCTGGCTGCCAGCTCTTTCTGATTCAATATCAATAGCTCACTGGTTGACACTCCCTATATATTCCTCGGAGATGAATATATCCTTCGAAAGTTTCTTAGACAGAGTAGTTGAAGACTTTCAATATCATGATCAGATAGTTAACGGCTCAATCCCTGACGAGCTTTTAGCTTACTTACAGTCCACTGGCCAATCTGAATTATTAAGGTGAGCATGAACTTTGGAGAAAACGGAAAACGGAATTCGGGAGAACGTGTCTAACATTTCTTTTAGAAATCAGTTTGGAACTGAACCTAAATCCTGGATTGCCATTAATAGATGTATTGAAATCTCTAGATTAGCAAGAAAAAATAATCGGAATGTATCCTTTCTACGATATCTGAATGGAATCGTCCTGTTGGCACGAAATCTTGCGTGTGCTCAGAATGGGGGTATTTTGGCTTGGAATCATTCTGCTGGTAAAAATGGATTATTATTATTGGCAGATCTCCTTGATATCTTTACTTCGTGGGATGTGGAGGAAGAAAAGCTAGCAAAGTCATTAGTGCAATATATAGCCAATATGACAAAGGAGATATCATCAAACAGGATTGAAACCAAAGAGGAAGGCCGTTCATTAGACGTTTGCCCTCTTGAATTACTGCTGGATAATTGTTCTCCAACAGGATCAGCTTCATTTTCGGGACTACTTTCGAACGAAAGTTTCGCAAAGCCTGTCTTGCTGTTTATCGAATCGAGCATTCAAATATCACCTGAAAGTCTTTCATTTTTAGCTTTATCAAAAAATAATGGTGGTCGATTGGTCTTTATTGAAATTTTGCAACAAACTGAGAAATGGTATTCCAATGAAGATGACTATATTTTAAATCTCATTCATAACATTACCAGGGTAGTTTTATCTACGGAGAGCATAATTGCATTGTTTCTAGATACATTTAACGAGTAGGTTTTTGTTCCCCATCGAAAGCTAGCAACGGAGGCAAGATCCGTGGTTAAGGCTATTCCCTAGCCATCGAAGGCGGACAAGAACAGAGTCATGTCTGTGCGATATTTTTCTTCTGACTAACGTTCTTTAGGCCAACTGTTACTGAAAATCAGAGATTGTCGCTGTTGAAGATAATCGATGCTTCCCTTTCGTGGAATCTAACTAGGCCCAATAGTTCAGTCTCTTCTGGCATTTTAGATTCATTAATAACCAGACTCTATAAAGACCTAACTATTGCGTCAGCTCAGGCTATTCCATTTATTAGAGCTGCTGATACGAACCCAGAATATTCAGATGCTTTGATGACACAGCTTTCTATCGTTTGGAATAAATTAATAATTCTTCTGGATCTGTTCCAGTGTATTTTGGACAACTGTCCGGCAGCAAAGCCATTGATTTTACAGACAAATATTGTTGAAGAAGTTGTAAATTTACTTGGAGAGGCGCAGAAAGCTCTTCCGAGAAGGTCGAAACTGGCCGATATGGATGCAACCTCTAACGGTGATGCAACATCAAATGAAGTTTATAAGCCACAAAATTTTCCGTTGATCAAAGGTAAAATAATCTACCTGATTAGTATTCTTGTAGAAGGCAACAAAAAAGTTCAGGATCAAGTCCGTAACCTACAGGGATTAGAACTTGTTCTTTCTAACTGTATGATTGATCTTAATAATCCATGTAAGTTTAAAACTACGTGCATTTTGTTTGGAGTGTACCTGATCAGTCCTAGTCTATATACCATCTCACTCTCTTCGGTTTTGCTAACATATAGATATTCGAGAAAGATCAATCATGTGTGTAAGATACTTATTAGATGGCAATGCTGAGAATCAAGCATTTGTGGCAAATATGGAGGCAAAGGAAACTGTCACGGAAGACGCCCTTCACGAAGCAGGATACGAGACCGAGCTCATTAATGGAAAAGTAGCTCTTAAAAGAAAGAAGAACTAGACATGAATAAGTTATTCAAAACAAAAATGTATTTTATAGAGTGTTTTATATCCTTAAAAAAGAGTCGTTAAACATAACAGTACCAACCAAAAACCAATCAGGAAAAAAATTAAATGCATAATGTGGATGAGATTCGAAAAAAATTAATAATGCACAAAGAGGACTGGAGAGAGGGCCAGCTCTCCAATTAAGTAAGAACTCCGGAATCTTGAGTAGTACCTCTGGCGCCCAAGGCAGACAGATGGACAAGTATAAAGCAAAAGCGAATCAACATAGAAAACATTAATTCTCACAAACACAATCTTGACAGTGACCATTACTGCAATCAAACGCAATGGCCGCTTCGGGCATCTGTTGTACAGGGGCATTTTCAGCTTCATCTTCCAGCTGCTTACGGCGGATTTGCCTACCTTGAAGCCAAATATACATGACCAAAAATAATCCAATAACAGCCGTTATCGTCAAAAGCAAACCATTGATTGGATTGGGATCTTGAATTTCTTTAGCATTGGAAACCAGATTACAGAGCCAAATAATTAAAAGGTTGGAAAGACCTGATCCGAATAACGTAAGACCGTAAACGGCACCAAAGGTATTGAACCCAAACACTTTCACTGTATAATCGGAAATAGCCGTGAAAAGCAGCGGCCTGTATAATACAAAAAGTGAAATATTAATACAAGCCATATAAGCAGATCCACCAATAAACCCAACCAGACCGATCACTAGAGATATAACATAAATGAGAACGAAGTTGAACAAAGTTGAGAAATTGTCGAGAACTAAGCCGATGAAAGGAACAGCTATAACACCTCCAATAGGCAAAGCAAAATCAAAATAATTGACGACCAATTTAACTAGCTTATCAGTGCCTAAAAGATACCTATACTGAGTATCCACAGTGCTGATAAAGTAATTAATTCGAAGGGTGGTGATAGCTGAAAATAAAAGCAAAAGAATGAACCATGGACTTTTTAATTGTTGTGACAATGGCGCATTGTGAAGGGCTCCCCATACACCAGAAACCTCAGTAACATCTTTTACAAAGTTAAGGCTAGTGAAGCTATAAGTGCGATCGTTATCATTGAGCGTAGAAGCCGATTCATTAAGCAAAGGACTGCTTTCACTGCCATATTCATCATCATCATCCTGGCCTTCATTCTCATTGTTTTCGATGGCAGTAGTTGTAGTTGGGCTAATATTCTCCTCATTTCTGAAAGCTCCGTTATAATCGACTTCATGAGCAGAGGACTCTCTGGCAGTAGGAGGTAGTGGTTCATGTTCATTATGGATCATATCACTTTTCGTGACACTGAAAGGAGACGAATCCTCTGCGATTCTAGCCAATTCGCCAATAGTTTTATAGCCTTGCTGAGGAATCAAAAATAATTGACCTAGTAAAATCAAGATTGGGACGAGTAAATACCAAGTCCAAAATGAATTAATCGCGTTCTGTCTTTCCACATAACTATAAGTAAAGACAATTTCCTTTAAGATAAGGAACACCGCCGGTGAAGCATCGATTGCTGCGGTCAATAATGCCAGAATTGTTCCTGCATATCTTGGTGAAGAATTGCTTAAATGTAACGAACTTAAAAACAATGGAGGACCTGCTGCTCCTAGGAAGACAAATCCGATCATATACCCATCCAATAAAGTCAATACCGTAGCGAAACGTAATGACAGTACCCCTAAAACCATTAGGCCACTAGCCAGAATCCCACATAACTGCGGACCATTCTTGTCTAAAATCCAAGAAGCTGGTAGAGCCACAATCCCTGAAACAGTGGCCGCATAAGCAAATAACGAGTCAAGTCGCTGCTCCTGTTTAATACAAACTGAAAATCCCGACTCCGTCTCATCAGGTACACACAATTTTCGATATACATCTTGGTCTATTAATACCTGTTTGAACGCAGAGAACCCCTATATTGTATGTTAGTAATTAATTGAACACTTAGATCAGTACTTGACACTAGCTCAAATTTTATAAGATAAAAAAAGATTCGAAATTTCAAATTTCCCAGGGTGCAATGCTGGTGCTCATTCCCCTGTTTGCTCCTTAAGCGTGGCTTAGAGCTTAAATTAGGTTACTTGCGTCCAGCGATAACAACAATCTGGAGAAAAGATCCATCATCCCCTGGAGGCAGCAAGCAGAACTTCCGGTCCATATTGTAGGGCAATTGTGACATTCTCTCAGTAATATATGCCAACTTACAAAAATAGGGGCTCCAGCAAAGAAACACCATACAACAGCAATAGAAACTTGTAATATTCGTAATAGAATAGAAGGACCACGAAGTGTCCGACGACTTCTTATTGTATCCATTCTGGATGAATATAGATAAAAGTTTTGAATATGGTACTCAAGTCCTCTGTTAAACCAAAATAACGTGGGTTGTTAAATGTTCCCTGACACGAGTCGAGTGATGGTGAATTGAAAGAAACCGCGCGGTGGCTGGCACTAGGCGCAAATGCGGCACATGAAGTGGGGCTTTCTGTGGGAATCCTGCTTCCAACGTTGATGTTTAATAAGATATCCTTGTATGGGAGAAACAATGTAGCAAACGCTTACGCTTAATTCTTGTTCTTCGTGATCTATGATCGTCAGTTATTATTCCTGTTACAGTCTTTCACTTATATTTAAACTGCCTTCTTGGTTGATCCGCTCAGGCAAAAATGGTCTTGTCATCCTCAAAAGATAAGTTCTAGTCTTAATTCCATTTTGTTCGTTTAAGTAGTTTTAAGTGCTACGGAACTTTTATGAGTTATAGCTGTGAATAATTTATTTGACTTTATTCTAGTAAGAGACTCCAAGAGATTCTTCTTGGAGAGCTAACTAACCTGTTGAAGGCTGAATAGTTGTTTTCATTAGGAGAAATATTTATACTGGGGGTGGATTAGGAACACTTGACTTAATCTCACAAATTTTGATGGACGAATCCGGTTTTGACTTCCCGAAGCTGAGTCGGATTAAGTTTGCATTTTGCATTTTGTATTTTGTTTTCCAGTTATCTCAACTTAGATTCATCTTGGTCAATTTCATCTGTAAATTGTTGTTTTTCTGTGCTTGTGCTGTTTCTCGTCTCGTCGGCTTTGCAACTCTCTCGAAAGATTATATTATATCTACAGATCCCCCTGTTTACAATATTGACGAGTTATGCATAATCAATACTTTTGCTCTGCTAAAGAATTATTCGCTTTAAAATCTAGCGGGAACTGCAGATCTGTAACGGAAGAGACCCCGTATTGGTGACAGCAGTTATTAATTTATTAAAAGTTGGACTACACAGTTATTATTGGTGACAGCAGTGATCATTTTATTAAAAGTTGGTCCTTAGTTGGACTACACAGTTATTATTGGTGACAGCAGTGATTATTTTATTAAAAGTTGGACTACACAGTTATTTTTGGATGCCATTTTTGTTGTTTCTCCCATTTCCTAACTCCTATCTTTGTTGTACAGTTTTACCTGGTTTTAATAATACCAGCGGCTGCTAACAAACCGATCTTACGTCGAATCTCTGGATTCTGAAGATGATCTCTTAAAGCGGCAGGATCATTCTGAGCTTGCTGTAATACTGTATTCATAATAGGATCACGACGGATCTCATCAATTTCAGGATCTTGAGCCAATCTCTCAGCAGTCTGTTCAGATGTTTCACCTTCTAATGGAGCAAATCTAGCACTAACAGCCTTATTATAAATTTCATCAATTTCATGTGTATGTTTGAATTCTTTATCAATGGCACGAGCAGCATCAAGAGTCTCCATACAATTACGATAATCTTTCATAACATAATAGGCAGTTGCTTTACGAGAATAAGCCTTGAAGAATGCTGGGTCAATCGATATAGCAATATCACAATCTTTTACTACTTCAGGGTATGCCATGAGTTTCAATAAAGCAGCAGCTCTATTAGCATAACCACGAGGATCCTTAGGCGCTCTCTTAATAGCTTCAGTATATGATTTCACAGCCCCGGGCCAATCTGCCTCTTTAAATTTTTTATTACCATCTTCTCGGGCTTCTTCTGCCTTTTCAGGATCAATATAACTCTCAGTTTCACGATGTTTAAGTTCCTTTTCAGTAGCACGTAATTTATTAAGAACATCAGGAGCTCGATGCTCAGTTAGTGATTTATTAAAATATTCGATAGCAGCTGGGAGGTCTTCCTTTTTCAAATAAGCCGATCCAATTCGTGCATAAGCTTTTGCAAATGATTTATAATCTGAACGTAATTCCTTTCCTTCTTCAACTGCATGAAGACATGTTTTAATTGATTCATCATAATCACCTTTTTCAAACTCAGCAGCTGCTCGGTTATTTAGATAAGTGATATCTTTATACAATTCCCAGGCAGAATTATAATAACCAATAGCCTCATCAAATTGGCGTTTTTTATAAGCGGCATTTCCATTATTTTTTGCTTCATCGGCTTTAAGTTTAGAAGCAGTTTTTTCATCAGCTTCAGATGGAGGTTGAGGTTCAGGTTGAGGTTGAGGTTGAGGCTCAGAAGGCTTAGTGGAAGATCCAGAGCCAGAAGATTCTGGTTTAGCGGAATATTCAGTGTCTGACTTGTCTGACTTGTCAGATGCAGAAGAACCTCCAGGAGCACCACCTCCCGGTATATCAATTCCTAAAATAACACTAATGGCTTGCATCAAGCGAGGATCTTTTGCAGCTCCACTTAAAGCAGCCATAGGATTACTTTGAACTTGTTTCAACTGAGCAACGAAAGCAGGATCTTTCAGAAATTCTTTAGTCTTAGGATTAGTGGCTAATCTACCCCAAATAGCTGGATCATTAAATATTTGACCCATACCTAAGTCAGGAGATTCACCATCAGCAGAAGCTTCACGGGAGATAGCAGCATCAACACTGACCAATCCAGATTTAGCTTGAGCATTATTAGAATCAATCTTCAATGCTTCTTCATAAGCATCTCTAGCAGTAACTAAATCACCTAATCCATGATACGCAGCACCTTTACGAGTATAACCTTTAGCCCATGAAGGATTTATCTTAACACATTCTTCAGCATCTTTAGCAGCCAAATCAAACTGTTTTAAAGAAGCATAAGATCCTGATCTATTAGAATACAACACATGATTTGGTATTTCGGATACTTCAATGGCTTTAGTGAAAAGTTCTACGGCCTTTTCAAAATCCTTGGCAGCAAAAGCAGCATTTCCTTCAGCTTTAAGCTATAAGAAGAGTTAGAAAAGGTCGACTATATCCACTGACTACCCACCGACTACCCACTGACTGACAGAATCGACTATCACTTACACTTTCAGCAGATGACATTGTTCTTGTAATTTGTAAAAAAACTCAAAACTTTGCTTTAAATGTCAATTGATTAAGCGAATTGAGATTTATCCAAGGGAAATAAGGAAATATCAGGATATATATATATTTATATAGAAGTATCGATATCAAATGTAGGGTGATACTGTTTAAAGATTTGCCTAACGTTAAATGAACTTTCCAGAACAATCGCTGCATAGAAAAAGACGGGTAACAGAAATTGTTCTATCGAGCCTCATATAATGAGGCGCATCTGGCGAATGCGGCGCATTCCATTTGTGAGAAGATTTGTTAAGTTAAACCTAACCCACCTCCAGCTCAAATATAATTTTTAAAGATAAGAATCTGTTTCTATATTGAAGTCAACTAATTAGTCTTCAAGAGATTAGTTAGCCTAAATACTACTTTATGGATACTCCCTAAATATTATAATAACAGATAGAAGATTCTTCAGAGTCCTCAATCAGTAAAGAT